>PVKN010030198.1:0-12803 GCA_004027915.1 Capromys pilorides
CCACGGCTGCGCTCTGCCTAAGCAGGTGCTTTAGTTCGCTGAGCTATCTGGCAGGCCCCAGGTCACTCTTAAACAACTTCACCCATGGCTGTGAAGCCACATGAACCTGGCCCTCCCATGACAGTCCTTTATCTTAGGCTCAGGTGTATCATCTAATCTGTTCAGAAGCCATGATAATGTGGGGTTCTGCTCCTCAAAGAATGCAAGCCTTCCGCTCCACTTTTCCCCTTATGAGGCCACTGCTCTCCCACTGGTAAGGAAAGGCCTTGTTTCTTCTCCTTTGGACTCATTTCCTCCCCGCCTCTTGAGTTCTACTTCTGTTAAATCCCCAGGACATACTTCAATCATCTCCTCTCCTTGCATTTGATGACCCTGGAATTAGGGGATGGAGAAAAAGATGTATGTCTAGATCCTGCCTGATGGACTCCTCTTAGAAAATCTTCTGTGTGATATAAGAGAGGCTCTGGTGTCTTCTTGGAGGCTTTAACACTTAGGAATTGCATTTATCTTCCTGTAAGAGAGACCTGATCGATGTGGCCTAAACAAGATAGAGATTTATTTCTCTCTCATCCTGTAAAAAAAAAAAAGCTAGAAAGAAAAAGTCCAGAATAAGGCACCCCAGAACCAACTTGGTAGCTCCCAGCGTCTTTCTGTATTTCTGCTCCCCCACTCTCACTCATGGTTTCCACCTCCAAGAAGGTTCCATCATGGCTGCTAGGGCACCCGTTATCAGGTTTGCATTCCAAGCTGCAGGAAAAGAGAAATAACTGAAGAGTTTCCATTTATATCTCATGGGCTAAACCAAACTGCCAGGGGAACTGGAAACTAATGTCAACTCAGCTACTGATCGCCTCAGCATACTGACATTAAGGAGGATGGTAAAGAAGCTACTGGGCAAGCAACGATGTCTGCCACTAAGGCAGACAGTGCAGCAGTGAGGGGTGGAGACACTGCTATCAGGTGTCATCAGTTCAAATCCTCCTGTGGTCACCAGGTGTGAGTGCTTGGGCAAGGTCATCACTTTGTTCTTCTGTGTCCTTGTTCATGTTAGTCAATTTCCCATGACTATAACAAAACACCTGAGGCAATTAACTTGTAAAAGAAAAGGATCAGTAGGCTCATGATTTTGGAGGTTTCAGTGCATAGTTAAGTAGATTCATTGCCTTAAATTTCTAGTAGGATATTCCAAGTGGTAATGTGGGAAACAGGTACCAGAACATACTATTCACACCATCAGCCAGAAAGCAAAGAGGGAAGGAAAAAGAGAGGAGGTCCCCAATGCCCTTCATGGACAGGTCTCCAGTGACCTGAGGTCCTCCCACTGGGTCCCAGCTCTTAAAAGTTCTACCACCTCCAACAGCAGCACCCCAGGACCAAGCCTTTAGTGCTGCTTAGATCTGGCATGTCTTCCCAGAGCCACAAGTACTCAAAGGTGGGGCTTCATAGAAAGTGAGTAGGTTACGGAGGCTGCCCAGCTGACGTGCATTAGAAGTGGCCTGGTTAGAGGCAGGTCACCAGGAGATGCAACCTACAAGGCTGGGCATCCCTCCATAGCTCCTCCCTGCTCTCTGCTTCCTGGCCTCCATGCAGCAAGTGACCCTCCTCCGCCATGCCTCTCTGTCTGTCTATTTCCCCTTCAAAGCGAACCAGCCATAGAGCAAAACATGAGCCGACATAAACTCCTCCTCCTTTAACTAGTAGGTGTGGCATATTTTGCCCCAGTAACATGGAAAGTGACTAAACACACATGGACTTTTGGGGGACAGTCAATAGCTAAGCTGTAGCATCATCTACATAAGAAGAGGAAGGACAGCATTGACCTCACTGTTGGCAGTGGATTATTTAGGAATCATCAATGCTATAGTGCATGGTGAGTGTTCGGTAGATGCTGGTTATTGTTGCTCTAGAGCCTGAGCTGGCATTAGTTTGATCCCTGTTACCCTGACTGCTATATACCTTGCTCTGAGGAAGAACCATGTTTGGAGTCCCCTAAGGCTAGAGGGCAAAAGCAGCTTTTTAATTTCCCACTTCCAGGCTCAGAAAGATTCTAGTCACTTTGGAATGTCCCTTTGTGTTCCTCTGCTTCATTCCACTAGACAGGCAGAGTTTCACAGAGCACAGAGAAGGGGATGCAGAATGCTAACTATACCCATATCTGTCCCGCTGTTTGCAAACCCTGCATCCAGCACTGAACAACTCAGCCCTCCTACCTACTCGCAGGCAAGGGTAACTGCCCAGAATCCCATTCCAGGGCCTTGGGGGTCCACTTGGCCCTTGACCCAAGGAATTCAGAGTCTAGAACAGAAACCAACAAACCAAAGCCTACAGATCAACTCCAGCCTTGTGACTGTTTTTGTAAATAAAGTTTTATTGAATCATAGCCATACTCACATGTTTGCGTATTACCTAAGGCTGCTTTTGTGCTGAATAGCAGATTTAGCGGCTGCAGTATACCCAGCCCACAAAGCATAACACCACCTGGCTTGTTACAGAAAGTTTGCTAACCTCTGCCCTCAGAGGAAAAAAAGAATACTTTTTTTTAAAGTATCCGCAGGCACATGCAATCAAATATGATGATACAGTTTTGAAGAGAAGGACCCGGATGAAGTGAAAGGCGCTAGCTACAGTGGGCATCGACCAGCAGGAAGGAATATGCAGTGGGAGGACATAGTCAGAGGCAGCCCCAGCCTGACCTACAGCACTTGTTTTACAAGAAGAGTAGGCTCAAGCAGTTAAAAGCTAATTTTGCAAGAGTATATTGATTTCTGGATAGACTGCGACATGTTTAACACTCTTATAGATTCCTAATAAAATATAATTAATATAACCCCTTTTGGAAAGCAATTTGGAAAAATATATTGAGAGCCTTAAACATGTTCATCATAACTCTACTTCTGGGAATCCATCCTAAGGTTATAAGTTAAAATGTCAAAAGCCTTCAGGAACAAAGATATCTTCTGTGAAGTGTCTTATAGTAGCAAAGAGCCACAACCACTTCAGTGATCAGTCATAGATGAGTTAATGAATTATGGTGCTTTCATAGGATTTTTGTTTTGGTTTGGGGTTTTTTGTATTTAGTACAGGGTCTACAGGGTCTCACTGCACAGATCAGACTTGTACTGATTCTCCCCTTTTCAGCCTGCTAAGCAACAGGATTACAGGCACACCCCACCATACCTAGTCTCAACCACCACAGTCTCAGCACGCCCCAGGGGCAGGGGCAGCACGGCATGCCAGGGATCGAACCTCAGTCCCTGCATCTGTGTAAGCAGATGCTTTAATCCATGGAGCTATCAGTGGCTGGCCCTGTGTTATGTTTTTAAGACAGAGTCTTGCTCTGTACTTCAGGCTGCCCTGAACTCATGATGATCCTCCTGCTGCGGCCCCCAAGTGCTGGGATTACAGACGTGTGCCACTATAGATGATGCCAATATGATTTAATATTACATTCTACATAGAATGATGCTCATAAAGTTGTAAATAATTTGGGAAAACACTGAGTGAACAAATAAGAAACAAAGGTATACATATAGTTCCATCATAGTTATATTTCAAAAATTAATATCTCAACCAGAACTCATACAAATGTCACTCAGTTACTTCTCTTGCTGAGACAAAATACCCAACACCCAAAGTAAAAAGAGGAAAGGTTTACTTGCTCATAGTTTGTTGAGGTTTCAGTCCTTCATCAGCTGGAACAAGGGCAGGCTGGCTTGGCAGAGGACATCACAGAGGAGAAGCAGCTCACGGCAGGCAGAAGGTGGCAAAGCAAGAGAGGGCCAACCACAGCTCTTTCTGTCCCTTAGATCTTATCCAGGCTGCTTAGGGCAGGCGGCGCTCACACCCTTAGTCCAGCACCCTTGATCCTAGCTCAGCACCGTGAATCAAATCCAGCATCGCCTACTCCAGATCCCGTCGCCTCTGAAAAAACCCCACCCGTGCCCATATGAGACTTGAGGGGGGACACCTAGACACTTGCACAGTCACAGTAGTTACTTTTGGAAGAATAGTAATTCACGTTTCTCTTTTTCTGTACTCAAATGCTCTGTATATATTTCTTTCTAGAATGTGGCTTTATTTCCTCAATGGAGGTTGTGTGAATCACCTTGAACATTAAAGGCTTTCGAAGAGTCCCTTCGTGGACTGGATGTTTGAGTCCCCGTTAAATTCATATACTGAAATCGAAATCCTCAACCCCAGCGTGCTGGTAGCAGAAGCTGAGGCTTTGGGAGGTGGAGTCCTCGTGAACAGGACTGGTGCCCTTGGCAATGACACCCAGAACGGAGGACATAGGGAGAAACTGGCTGTCGACAGACGAAGAAGGTGCCATTCCTGAGACAGTGAACCCGCCAGTGCCTTGGGCCCCTCAGCCTCCAGAACGGTGAGAGACTTCTGTTGTTTAGAAGTCACCCAGCCTGTGCTGGGCTGTCCTCGCAGCCAGAGCAGACTGAGACAGAGGCTGAGTGGATCAGCGATTCCATGACAACAGAGCAGGAGGGGAGAGCAAATCGCCTCATTTCTGCAAAGTCAGGAAAGCCAAATGGAGGGAAGGGAGACAGTTACAGGTCGGAAGCACGCTGTGTCCCCAGCCTAAACAGATGCTGTCTTTGTCCCACACAGTCCTCTGGCTGGGACTGAGCTCATCCCAGAGCTCACACGGGGGAGGGAGGAAGCCAATGTCAATGATGGAGGGGAAGCCTGCAGGAGGGTGGAGTTTGCTCAGTTCTTGGAAGGGCTCCTGGGTACCCTCACCTTCTGACTCGTTTTTCTTTGGCTCAGCCCCTCCTCCCAATTCTGGAATCTACAGGCACACTCTGTTCTCTCTTAGCAGCAATAATATTTGCTTGGCCTTCTCTTCATTTCATAAAAGATAAGAAAATAGTATCAAACCCTGGTGCTCCATCCAGGCAGGGTCTTAGGAGGACTCCAAGACAGCAGGTCAGTCTCACTCTGGGAAACCACTTGAAAGCAGCTACAGGCTGGGCCCCTCCTGCTAACTTCAGCCCCTGGGCTTGGAGGTCAGAGAGAGCGGGCCTCAAAGCCTGCTCCCACCGTAGCCAAGCCTCTGTCCTTAGACAAGTTGCCGACACTCTCAGAGCGCCACTTGCTTTATTTATAAAGACAGGGAGACCACCTTCCAGTGAGTATTGATGAAAACATCAGAAATAACTTTTTGATAGGATGTAATCATTGGTACCTACTGACTTTCACACATGGTCATTTTTTTTTTTTTAATGTATTTCATATAGGATCTACAGGGTCTTACCACACAGATTAGACTCACAGTGATCTTCCTGCTTTCAGCCACCCAAGCGCTGGGATTACAGCACACATCACCACACCCAGTCTCAGCGTGCTCCAGGGGCAGGGCACAGCATGCCAAGGATTGAACCCTGGCCTCTGTGCTCTGCCTAAGCAGGCACTTTAGGCGCTGAGCTATCTGGCCAGCCCTCTGTAAGTGGTCATTCTTATTTACAAAATTATATTTTCTCAGCACCCTGGTAATGCAAGCAATCTGAAACCCAACACTAATCTAGAAAGGATGGCCACTCCTGTGTATTTTCAAACAAAACAGGATCCTGAGTTCTTTTTCTAGAATCTGGTACTTTCTGCCTTCAAGAAGCAATTCAAATACAGCCCCACCCTGCTATACTGTGGCCCTTCCTGACCAAGCTGGAAGCAGTCCCACTCACCCGTGGGCCAGGAGACAATCAAACATTTAATCTGGCACAACACTGTTTAGCTATAACCCCAGCACTCTCAGAGGCTGAGGCAGGAGGATCAAAAGCTCTAGTCCAACCTGGGCATCTTAGAGAGAATTTGCCTTTAAAAAAAAATTTGTTTTAAAGGCCTGGGAACATAAGGCAGTGCACAGACCCTGAGTTCCATAGCCCATACACACACACACACACACACACACACACACACACACACACATACACACATACACATACAATGCATGTGATAACTCATCAGAAAGGAACCTGCCTATAACATCTCTTCTACTATTGTTGAAACCATTATTTGTGCAATTCCATGACACTCAGCTCCTATATTTGGGGCCTATCTCTTCAGCTCGATGACAAGCCCCTCAAGGACTCTGCTTCTTGCATTCATTCAGCCGGTGATTGACACTTGTGACACATTTCATCTTTGTGTTTGTTTAGGCAAACAGAAAGCAGGGCTCACAAAGGAGCTGTAACTCGAAAGGCAAAAAGATCAACTCTGAGCCTAGTGCCTCTGAAGGGGAGAGAGATGCAAAGAATCTGCAGCAGGAGGGGGCTCGTGACACCCCACAACTGCAGGTTCCCAGGCTTCTGAAAACATCACTGGGCCAGAGTGGGGCAGAGTTAGTACTTCCAAGTCAAGGGCTAGGCCTGTTTCTGGGGCAATGCCAGGACTCTGGTGCTTCCTGCCACCCAGAGCTGCCTCTGGGAGTCCCAGGTAGTGGCCATCCAGGGGAAGCCAGACTTAATCAGGAAGTCTGGGGGCTGCCGGTAGCGCTCGGCAGCCACACAGCCAAGCCAAGTCTGGAATCTCTTAGTGAGACAAAGCTCCCACTTCCACCTCCTCTCTCACTTCCTTCTTAACATGGGAGAGACTACATCGTGCAGCATTCCCAGCTCCAGCAGCTGTGTCCCTGCTCACCTTCTGTGGCCTGGGACATCTCTGGTCAGGCCAGAAATGGCCACAGGTAGACAGCTGTGGAGGCGCCAGGGCTCAGTACCCAGCCCATGGCTTCCTTTTGATTCCTGGACTCTGTGGGGGTGGTGGCCCCTTCCCCGGCGCCAGAGCAGCAAGTGGCTAGGGGTGTCCTGGGAGAATGATCCAGGGAGGGCAGGGATGGGCTAACAATTCCTGCTTTCTTCCTCACCCCACTTCCTGCGACATTCACTTCAAAGCCACCAGACAGGCTTCTCTCTCGGGATCTGGTGCTTCAAGGGGAAATGTATGTACAGCTCAGTGGTTCTGAAGGGCAGGGCAGGGGGCTTGGGGTTAGCTCAGTGGTTTAAGAGCCTGCATGGGCAATCCAGTCAGGCACAGGGGATGGGGGTTCAATCCCCAGACCCGCCCTTAAGGCAGCCTGAGCTAGTCAAAAAAAAAAAAAAAAAAATCCTTCTGAAGGTCAATGCTTATTCTAAATAAGCCACCTTGAGCTGAGCATGGTGGCACACACCTGTGATAGGAGGTCTCTGGAAGGCTAAAGAGGGGGATTGTAAATTCATGCCCAACTTGGGCAATTTAATGAGAATTTGTCACAAAATACTTTTTAAAAATTTTAAGGGCCAGAGATACAACTCAGTGTGCAGTCTCTGGGTCCAAACCTGAAAAAAAAAAAGTCTGCTCAGGACCTTAGCAAAGAACGCCAGTGTTTGTGGAATCTGGTGTCTGGCCAGCATCAAACCCACATACCGCTCCTGGCCGGATCGAGACACCGCTGGGCTAGACTCCAAGATAAGGGAGGCCACATTAGCTCGCTGCCTTTTCATTAGAACCCCAATATTTTAACATCCACACCCCGAAGTCAAAGGGGCTGAATTCTCACCTCTGTGTCACCCCTTTCCACCAGAACAGAGGTTTTTCTGATCCTGTGAGGTGGCCCTGCGCACACAGCCCCAGGCATACACTGGGGAAGGGCGAGCGCGCCAGGAGCCGCTCTGGGTGCGGCTGTCCACAATCGTCTCTTATAGTCTGGAGCAAGTCGAAGCATCCTCTCGCGGCGGGAGAGCGCCCCCTGCTGCCCTCGCGCAGCTTGACAAAAAGAGGGTGATGTCTAAGCCTGAGAGCCCCCCCAACCTGCATGGACCACAGCCTGAGCAGCCCCTTCTGGGGCCCAGCAGCACTCTTAGAGGATCCGGGAGGGAGACTGGGCTCTGCTATGAAACTTGGCTCCTCCGCGCACTGCCTGCGGGACCCCGAAAGCCTGTGGTTTAACCTCGGAAAACTTTACTTTCTTCATCATTAAGCCGAGATAATCAATAGTCCCTACATCACAGCGGTGTTTCACAGAGCTAATTCATGTAAAGCACATACTAAGCTTTCAATAATAGTAACTTGTTCTCATTGATTTCGCTGACAGCTCTACAACCCAGTGATAAGGGAAGAACTAACAAGGGCTCACGGACAAAAGTCCAGGGATTTGTTTTTTTGCAAAGCATTTTCATCATTAAATGGATCTGGTCTGGTTCCACAGGCATATTTGAGGGAAACAGCTTTGCCTAAAGGGGAAATAAATGCCAGAGACATTCACAGAAACATCAACCACAAACAATTACTAAACACATTGATCAGTGCTCAGAGCTGTACAATAAAGAAAAGGAAGAAAGTTCTGGTTAGGGAGACTCTGTCCAGCACTATCAATTTTTCCTCTCCTTGATAGATGATATCTATTAACTACAGATGTGCAGGAGCACCTTCCAGAAAACAAAAAACAAACAAAAAAAAAAAACCCTGATTCTATACCCATCTCCAACAAGTCCCCACTTCAAAAGTCTTTCCTTCCCTATGTGGACAAATTTCTTGAAATTTGCTTGGTGACTCCATTTCCTCTCCCGTTAGTTTCCAAACCTACTCAGCTGGGTGGGGTTTTTTTGTTTTGTTTTGTTTGTTTTTGCGGGACCGGGGTTCAAACTCAAGACCTTGCACTTGCCAGGCAGGCACTTGTGCTACAGAGCTATCTCCCTGGCCCCTCAGCTGGGTGTTTTCGTCCACTTCATCTGCTCTTGTCAAGGTCACCTTCGGAGGAAGCTCTAATCTAAATATTCCGGTGCCTTAGGCCGGATGTCCCCACATCTGCTTCCTTGCACCGCCTGCCTCTGCCCTCCAAATCGGCACACTGCGTGTGCCCATGTCCCATGTCATCTACCTGAACGCATGCAGGGGAGCTCTGTGCTCCTCGCACCCCCGCAACAAGCTCCCCTCTCAAGAACCACCTGGTATTTCAGCTGCCCAAGGGAGGCTCCTGTTGGCTTTCTCTCGCACCCTCTGTCTATCCATCAGCAAATCCAGCGTGCTTTACCTCCTAGGGTAACGCTTGCCCTTGGTCCGAGCCAGGACCATCTCCCGGCTGGTCTCCTTGCTTCTCCGTAGGACGCCCTGTTGATATTTCCACGGAGCCAATAGGGTTGTGTGTCAGGCCAAGCCTCCCCTCGCTGAGCACGGAATGCGAGCTCCCTCCACGGTCCCCAACGTCTCACCAGGGCTGCAGCTCCACCTTCCTCCCACGCGCCACGCCCACGTCACTCACAGGCCTTGCTGTTGCTGGACTCCGCGGAGCACGACTCTGCCGCACGGCCTCTGCCTCTACCGTCCTTTCTTCCACAATGCCCCGAGCCCAGGCAATCGGAAGTGTGCTCCTGACTTCACTCTCTGCCTGTTCTACGTAACACATCCTATCCCTCCGCTCTCACTGCGATGTGGCTCTCTTCACAGCATGTCTCATCGCCTGGCATATTAGAAACTTGGCCGTTATTTTCTCTCCTCCGAGTGAAACGTAAGCTCCAGGAGAACAAGCACTTCTTGTTCATCGCTATAATCCCACTGCCTAGTATAGTGCCTGCGCCGCACACAGTAGCTGCTCAATAAGTGCACGCTGACTTCAGAAATGAGCCAGCCAATGCCGGCTCCCCTAACTCTATGACGAGGTGGCCAAAGACCCAAGGCCAGACTCGGCACTGATTTAAGAGGTGCAGTTCTGTCTGTGCCCTGCCTAATGCCGAAGAACAGAGGGCCTGCCTGTCCTCTGTCTTCTCGGTCTCAAAAATAGTGTTCATGGAAAGCCTGAATTGAATCTAACATGATTTCTTCCACTTCTGAGTTAGTTAATTATACCCCCCATATCATAGGGACAGAGACAAACTTATGAAATAATTCACCCCAAATTTTCTCTCTGTTGTCCCCCGGTTAGTGATCCTATCACTCACCATTCCAGCAATAGGGTCAATGAAATAGATACACAGGGTAATGGCAACTGGGTTTGGGATAGATCTAGCTATTTTTTTTTTACTTTTTAATTTTTTAAAAAATTATTTATTTGGTACAGGGTCTTCTAGCTATGAAGCTTGAACTCTAGTGATCCTCCTGTCTCAGTTTCCTCAACACTGGGATTACAGGCATGTGCCACCAGGCCCAGTTTCGGTGGCTGCAGAGTTTGCCTGGGGTTCCAGGACTGGCAGAGCATGTGGTAACAGGGATCAAACCCTTGCATTTGCCAGGCAGTTGCTTAAACCACCAAGCTACCTAGGTCCCAGCCCCGGCTCTGGCTGTTTCAAGTAAGCCCTTAAATGAAATCAGAAGCACCTGACCTTGCAGACGCTTAGAAATAAAGGGGGCCAGTGTTTCCAGATCGGAGCCACCTTCGTTGTTTCACCTAAGAGTCAGCTGTAGAACTGTGTGCCCTGTTAGAAAGCCAGAGAATATACTACAGGTTTGACGGGAGAGGAGCTTAGAAATCCTCTTTTCCACAAACTGCTTCTCGAGGGTCTATCGACTCCCTCACCATGTCACCTTCCTGTGTTCATCTTGGTTGGGTGGGGAGGCCCTTGGCAGGACAAGGCACCTCTCCAAATAAATAAAAGACATTCTGGTGGGTTCCCTGCTTCTAGCTGTTAAGGAGTACCATGAACTGCCACCACTCCTGATGGTCACGGAGCTTTCCACTTGTCACACCAGTGGCTTGTGTTGTTCAGCTCTACTGGCCCGAGTGCAAAGTTCTAACGGCCTCCAGCCACACTCCTCTTCCTTGATTCTAACTCTGGCCTCTCACGCAACTTCATCCCGTTTCAGTCAAAGGCCTGATTTGTTTCTTCTTGGTAGGTGCTCTCGGATCCGGGGAATGCAATGTCCTTTTCTAAATGAGGCCTGGGTTTATCCTTCTGGATTCCAGCATAAATTCTCCTCGTGGATTGCAACCTCATTATTTCACCCAACAAACATTTGACTGGCTAGCTGGCCATATAAACTCCCGAATGCCCTGAGAGTGCACACAGAGATATTTTTAAAGTATCAGGGATGAAGGAAGATTGCTTGGTGAGCAGGGATGCAGCAGATGGGTGCGGGTAGACAAAGAGAAGGTCACTTTCCAGCAGCAAGTCACCCAGTGAGTCCAGAGTGGACAATGGAACAGCGCAGCTGGGGTGGGGTTTGATGCCCTGGCGTTGACTGGACCAGAGAGAGAGGTCCCTGGAGTAAGCGCAGCGAGGGACAGATGGGAACCCAGGAAATGCCCAGGTTAGCAGCCTGGATACCTGGACACTCAGATCTCCAGAGAAAGCATTTGTCCACCCTTTCTCCTCTTCCATCTGTGTCATCAGGCTCCAGTCCAGCTGGCTGGCCCCAGGACATCCACAGCTCCAACTCACAGCCTGCGCCTGTCCCCTCTTTGTGACTGAGTCTTCTTGTCCAGAAGGACAAGAACCACGTATAAATGTACGCAGCAGCCTTCAACTGCTGGACAGCATGCTTCCGAAGATGTTATGTGGGAAAACACATCGTGTCAGGGGGCACAGCCTTTAACTTTTATATGTGAACAGGAAAATATCTACTACGGAGGACGTGACACATGAGACAACGGAATGTCCTTCCAAATTTCAAGACTCAAATCCTGTCAGAGTGTAAATCCATGCAAAACCTGTGAGAAGCAAACTGGCCAAGGGCCGGCCAGATAGCTCAGCAGACTGAAGCGCAGAGACCAGGCTCTCACTCCCTCCCAGTGTAGGCTGGATTCAACTCGCAGGTCACTCCTCAGCGCCACAGCATTCCTCAGCTCTGCATCCACAGCCAGCTCACCAGTGGGCAGAAAGAAACGACACAGGCAAGACTGAAACTTCCTGCCCATGGGGGGCCCTGCCAGCACCCCAACGGGCTCCCTTGGGAGCCTGTGTCTCTTTTTCTGCTAAGTACTCACAGATGTCTGTCTGTTTCCCTCTATGACATGCCTTCCAAAAGAGGGAGGCTGCCCAGATACTTGTAAATATTTTAATCTCTCTCTTTCCTCCACTCTGAATATCAAAAAGAAGCAGGGGGTGAGTGAAGGGACATTCTGCCTCCTTCAGGTAGAGTTTAGGTTGGCAAACCCTGCAAACAAGTTTATTTTATCCCCAGGGGGATAGGAATGGTGGATTCACTGACCAGGTAACCACAGGGAGCTCTTAACCCCCCTAGTGCCAATGTCTTCAGCTGCCCCAGGACTTGAAGACATATTAGAAGGAACCAGAACCAGGGAGTCGCCAGCAGCCCAGGGAGGGATCAGGCAGAGCCCAGCATGGGCAGCTGGAGTCTAAATTGCTGCAAGGTCTTCAGATCAGGAAACTGTCCCCAGGAGGGCAGGAAAGGCTACTAGTGGCCTGACGTGAGAATGACAGAAGGACAAGAACCACATACAAATGTACATGGCAGCCCTCGACTGCTGGACAGCACGCTTCAGAAGATGTTATGTGGGAAGATGCGTCGTGTCAGGGGGCACAGCCTTTAAATTTTATATGTGAACAGGAAAACATCTACTGCAGAGCACATGACATGTGAGAAAACGAAATGTCCTGCCAAATTCCAAGACTCAAATCCTGTCAGAGTGTAAATCCATGCAAAACCTGTGAGAAGCAAACCGGCCAAGGGCGGCCAGATAGCTCAGCAGACTAAAGCACAGAGACCAGAGTTCAACCCCCAGGTTCAACCACCTGGTTCAATCCCCCAAGAGTGCAGTGCCAGCCCCACCCCCAGGGTACACTGAGCCGGCAAAGGAGACTGGGCGTGGTGGTGCACTCCTATAATCCCACAGCTTGGGAGGCTGAAAACAGAAGGATCAC
>PVKN010030199.1:0-12789 GCA_004027915.1 Capromys pilorides
CTATGGGATAGATAGTTTTTTGTTACTAAAGTACAGAATTTCCTGTTCTAAGACGTAAATTTTACAAGTTTATTTTTCTTTTGAGTAAGAGTCTGGATTTTTGGTAACTGGAAAATCCTTTCTAAAGGTTTGATTCAAATGGCTGTCATCCACTAACCCACTGGAATTTTCTGCAACAGGAATAGAGGCACTGTTGTGTTGCTTTACCATCTAGCAGAGTTAATATTCAGTCCTAGGCTTTGAAGGCTACTTTGAGAGTGCTTGATTGTTTTTCTCATGTTTTAATCTCAAAGGAGACCTGGGATATGTGCCAACACTTACAAAACTATTGGCGTAATAATTACTCAATTAAACAGTGCTATACTTTATATATGCCAAACTGAACTGTTCTCAAATTCTTTGTGTATGGCGTATTCTGTGTTCAATAAATGTGGAAATGTAGAAATACATGTGTTCCCACAGTAATTATACTCTCATCCATATTTTTCATTTCCTGATTACTTAAATGGGTTCAGGTAGTGTTGAATGGTCTGCACCTCCACTTGTGGTTTTGTACAATGCAAGGTTGTCGTTTTGTATTGATTTCTGAGAGTCTTTTAATAATACTGTATTTTGTTGTAACTATTGCCCAATTAGGTTTAAGGTTGCCTTCCTGAATAGTAAATAAAACAGGAGCCTAGCGTGTTTACTTTTTTATAGTATAGTTTGGAGTACTTCCCATTCAGGTGCATGACCTTGTTGAGACTTGTTGTTTGGTTTAAGTCCTCCCCAGCATTTTATTGAGACCAAATTTCAATTCCATTCTTTATCCTTGCTTATTACTCACCTGGAAGAGTTTACTTTGTGCCTCTGAACCTCAGTGGTTCCTTTAAAAATTAATTTTAAGGACCAGGCATGGTGGTCATGCCTGTAATTCCAGCACTTGGCAGTCTGGCAAGAAGATCTCCAAGAGACCAGCAGGGACTACAGCGCCAGCTCAAGACCAGCCTGCCCTGCATAGTGAGACTCTGTCTCAAAAAGACAAAATAGAACAGAAAATTCATTTCAACCTGTGAGACAGCTAAAGGACCTATGTGCACAGGTCCGCAGTTCCCCCGTCCCTCTGGGAAGAGCTCGAGATCCTAGGAGATGGCTGAAGCTGGGGATGGAGCGTCAAACCCTATGTTGTTAGCTACCAAATACAGCTTAGTAAAGCATAACAGTGTGTGGTCTGCAAGGCAAAAGCCCATGTGAACATTATTTATTCTTGAAACCTTTAGAAACCACTGATGGTTGTGTGATGCTGGCTGAATTCTACTCTGTCTCTCATGTTTTTAATGCGTGTTTTGTCTTTCTAATTGAATTTAAGCATTTTGCACCAATTCTTTTTCAAAAGAGATTTTCCTTGTATGGTTCTTAGAACAATGTCTTGCCTGTATGGCTGGGAAAATTTAAATATGAAAACAGAAACACTAAATATACTGGAAGAGAAAGTAGGTAGATTTCTTGAAGACAGAGGTAGGCAGAAAGTTCTTGAGCAGAAATCAAACTGCACAGAAAATACTTCAAAGAATCAACAACTAGGCCTCATATTATTAAAAAGTATTTGCATATCTAAAGAAATCACCAACAGAGTAAAATGGAAACCCATAACTGGGGGAAAGATTTTAGCCAACTGTCCCTTAGACAAAGGATTTCTATCTAGAGCATACAAAGAACTAAAAAAAATCAGGTTCCCAAAATTCAAATTCACAAATGGACGTCTGGGACGAATACACACTTTTCAGGTGAAGAAATACAAATAGCAAATAAGTCGATGAGAAACTCAATGTGCAACACCATTGGTCATTTGGGAAATGTACAATAAAATAATCTGGAGATACTATCCCACCACAGAAAGAATGCCTATCATCAAGAAGAACCAATATGGCCAGCGAGATGGCTCAGCAGTCTAAAGTGCCTGCTTAGGCAAACTTAAGCAATCATAGGGACCGTGGTTCAATCCCTGGCACCACATGTTGTGCCAGCCCCACCCCCAGGGCAGGCTGAGCCGGCCATAATAATAAAAAAGAAATCAACCAATAACAAATGCTGCTGAGACTGTGGGGAAAAAGGAAACCTTCTCCACTGTTGGGAGTGCAGGCTGGTGCAACCATTGTAGAAAGCAGTGTGGAGATTCTTCACACAAATTAGAATTGGAAGTCCTATTCAACTTAGCTATAACCCTCCTGGGTATTTTTCCAGGTGAAATGAAAGCCTCATATCACATTGAAAGATGTGCACCCATGTTTATAGCCGCACAGTTTGTAATTGCTAACTTTTGAAAACAATCTAAATGTCCATCAACTGAGGGTTGGATAAAACACATGTGGTATTTTTATACAGTGAATTACTATCCAGGTATAAAGAAAGATATACTTGAGGCTTTTATAGGTCATTGGATGCAACTAGAAGCTATTCTCAGAAATAAATCAGACTCACATGTGTAAACATCATATTGTCTTTTCAGTGTTAAGAAACTGAAAGACTAAGTAAGATATAAAGGCTGTAATAATACTCTGAAAAGAAAAGTAACTGCTTAAAAGAACAAGGCAACTGAGATGAGGGAAAGGACAAAATAAAGAAAAAAATGTATATGTATATGACATGATTATTAAGATAATTATAATTTCTACTAATTTATTGGAAAGAGCAGTTAATGCTCAGTTTTTTGACCAATTCTGCCTTCTTTTATCTGGTAATCTGAACAACTACTTTGAAGATCACAGTGTGCAATGTAACAACCATAGCTGATTTCCTGTCATTTCCTGTCTTGTTTTTAAATTCTATTCTTTAATAAATCCTTTGATTTTTTTATTATCTTAAACATTATGAAGGAGGGCAAGGAGAGACAGCACGTTGTCCTTAGAATTCACAATAACTCCCGTCACCTTGGTTGGTTTGGAATTGTGGGTTGTCTGTCCCTTCTCATGCCCGCTCTGCTGAGGCCCTTGTGCAGGGTGGTGGTTGCCCGTGGTCCTCCACCCGTGGGCTGGTGGCTGTTGCTGTTGGCAGCTCCTGTGTGGTGGCAAGCTTCTAATTGCAGGTCACTCTTGGATGTATTTAAAATGTTGGGTCATATACTGTTTTCTTCAGGTGATTTGTGTTTTCTTTTAAACCTGATTTCCTTAAGTCTGCTTAATGAGCTAATAATATGCAAAGAAACAGCCTAGGAGTGAGTCTGTGGAAAGCTTTTACATGTTAAACGAATGCAGAGAGCTAACTTGGTCTCCCTACGAAGGGAAGAGTGACTATGGTGGAAGTGCGTTGAACTTGCAAACCCTCTTGCTTAACTTTCATTGCTTTCTATAGAGTGGTCATTAAGGGTAGTCATATATATATATATATATATATATATATATATATATATATATATATATATATATATTATGGCCGGCTCAGCCTGCCCTGGGGGTAGGGGTGGCGCAGCATGTGGTGCCAGGGATAGAACTGCGGTCCCTGTGGTTGCCTAAGCTTGCCTAAGCAGGCACTTTAGACCACTGAGCCTTCTCGCTGGCCCGAGTCACTCATTTTTATCTAGCAATTTTTTTTAGGTAAGAAGCTTCTTTTTTAACTTGAGGCTTCCTCCAATATGGCTTATTATTATTATTATTATTTTTTTTTTTTCTTCAGTGATTTGCTAAGACCCAGGAACCTGTGTGTGTGTGGCAAGTGTACTTTGCCTCTGAGTTATATCTGCAGTCCTGTAGTTATTTTCATTTGACTTCTAACTTATATCTAGCTTTCAATTCTTCAGGACTTGTTTTTGTCTTCATCAGAACTTTTTCATTTCAAGTTTTTTTTGATGTTTTGTTTTTGTTGCTTTTTCTTATTCAGGTATCTGCATAGTTTTTGTTTAACAAGAACTAGGACTTTCTGGTTTGGCTTTTATGGGTAGTGTTTTTTTTTCGTCTAAGAAGCAGGTGATAGTACAAAGTGTCTTCACTGAAGAAGATGCAATGTCTGTCCTAACACTTGCTTGGTTGCCTTTTGAAGTATTCACCCAACATCGCTCTGGAAGCTTATGTCATCAAGGCTGCGGGCTTCACGGGGATGACCTGCACCGTGTTCCAGAAAGTGGCTGCCTCGGACCGTGCAGGCATCTCCGACTATGGGCGGCGGGATCCGGATGGGAACCTGGACAAGCAGCTGAGTTTTAAATGCAACGTTTCCAGCACATTTTCCAGCCTGGCACTAAAGGTATTTAATATTCCTTAGTCACTTAACACTATTTGCAGTTAGAATATATGAGGCCTTCTGGTTTGCAAAATAACCTTGTTCCAGGCTGTTTTGGGGGCTTGGGGTAGGGGCAAGAAGTGGGGAGATGTTGGACTGTTGTATGATTTAGCCCAGCAGGACCCCCTTAGTGACTTCTGTGGGCCTTTGGCACTTTTGTGTTAAGAGTCCTATGTGTCCACCCCCTCAATATTATGATCGCAGTGATATAAAGAAAAGTAATCTTTTCTTTGACATAGATCTCTCCCTTTTGTTTCTTGATTTTTAAAACATTTTTGTGGCCCCCAGGAATCTCGTGGCCTTTGGCACTGTGCCCACTCTACTTGATGGAGAAGCCAGCCCTTTGGCTGGATATTTAGTCAGGCAAACGGGGTATGGGAATTTTTTGCCCAAGAAGTGGAAATCCATGGCATGTATTTAAAAAAAAATATGTTTTATTGTAGCCAGCAAAAGAAATGCATTTTCAGTGATTTTTATAATTGGAGGTATAGAAGTGTTTCCTAAACCGCATGGAAGAAAATGGTTGGAGGCAGAAGTCCAGCACTCTAATTAAGTCACATTTTTTCATTTAGGTTTAGATAGCATGTGCTGTTGTGTTCTCTGTGGCTTTTAATTACACAGAACTTTGTTTGTAGCTTGTCCCCAAATGGTTTTACAAACAGAATTCTCACCATTTTAATGGCTGCATAATAATTGCTCAAATGACTGTTACATGTTCTTGGACGCCCCAGGTACCCAGTAAGTATCCAGTGGGTGAATGAATAATTAATGTGTCTAGTCGTACTTTACCCTGGTGACCTCCATAAGGAAAACTAATTTGCTGAGCTTAAAATTATTGCAGCTGCCCAATATAATCTCAGCTAGAACAGAGTGTTCCATGGTATATTTACTTAGAGTTATAGCCTCAGAGGAAAACTGGCAAAATTTGTGATACTCTAGGACCTGAGAGTACTTGTATCCAACCTCGTGACCGTTGGTCTGTTCACCTTTGCTTCTTGTAACTTTTATTGATAACAATATACCCTGAAAGGCACGGGTACAGTGCCAGACAAGCCCACGAGAGAACGGCCTGTAGTTTCAGAAACACTTAAAATTGATGAACCCTTCTGTGTTGTGTGATCAGAGTGAATAAAAAAAGATTAAAAATAATGACACCTTATACATGTCATCAATTTTACCACCTTCCCCTCTGTGTAGGGAGACTCTTCCCGCTGAAGTAGAATGCTTTAAGCGAACACTCACGTTGTCTGATTTCCTCCTGTTCTACCCTTTGAAGATCATCTTGGTATCTGAGAGCAAGAACACGTTACATTATTATTCAAGGTTCATAGATAGGCATGATTGCCTCAGTGAAAGAAAAACACATCTTCTATGACACAGAATTAGTTAAAAAAATTTGACACCAATAGTGTAAAATGTACTTAAGTATTTACGCTTTAAGAGAGGACTTCCCATTGTAAACCTAGTGCTGGTAATTTTTACTTAGTGCATTTTTCTTTTTTAATTCAATGGTGATACTTTTACCAAGTATCATGAGATAATAAAGTTGAACGTTCAGCAACTGATTGCATTACCCTCAAATGGGAGGGCAGTATCTTTATTTTGCAGTAGGTGTCTCAACGGATTCCCTCTGGCCATACTTTTACAATCTTGGTATCTCCCCCACACTAACATCTTTGCCTAGTTTGAACCATGTACTGTGCTAGACAGATGCATTTTGGCTTAACGTTGATTTAACAGCCTGATAAACCCTTTGTTAGTTGAAAATATTTTAAGTAAAAAAAAAGCATTCAGCAAGTGGTAGCTGATCTACCAGACATTATTGCCAACTCGGGACGCTATGGACTCGGTTGTGTAATGGCATCTCATGGGTGCCGAGGTTGGCTATTGTTACTCAGCATAGCAAAAATATAGTGTCCCACTCTAGATGTCCAGACCAGGAAATGACTGAATGAAAGCACGCTTTCCACTGCATGTACTTCTGTCTGTTGAGTATCCTAAGACAGGCACTGTGTGTGTTGTCCAGACCATTGTAAGTTGTGGTTTCATCTAAATGTACATCTCTGTGTGTAGGTTGACCTGTCTGAGGCTCCTGGTCATTGGCCAGCACCCAGCGCAGCCCTCCCGGTTAGTAAGCTAGTGCAGTACTTGTTTACCGTTCATACATAGCTGCTCTCCTACCCACGAACGCCTCCCTAGCTCCGCATAGCCTTCTCTTGGAGCACCATCCTGAGCTTTCCACAACGGAAGCCATTTATTCAGTTTTCCAGAGCAGGCGCTGTCTTCATGCCTGCTACCCTGATTTCTGTCTTTTTCATGTGCTTTTGACTCATCCCCGCTTGGTGGAATCCCTGCTGTTCTCTCCCTAGACTCTATGGACACGGCATGTTTCTGCTCTTCCTTCCTCAGACACAATTAATCACTGTCTGTTAACCGCATGGTGCCGTTCATCCTCCAGCATGGTTATTTACTAGATGATCCGACAGTGACTTGATTCACAGTGAGATCATCTGATGTGTGACTGAGAATGTGTCTTCCCCACCCCCCACAACTGTGCAAACTTGGGCAAGTATCTCAACCTCTTGATGTCACTTCCTTAGTGTTACAGGAAGGGTCATGAAATAGTACTGAAAGACTTATTGGAAAGGTCAGATGAGGTAAACATGGAGACATTCACAGCAATAATGGCCTACTAGAAGCACGGCATAAATGTTTCGTGGTTTTTGGTGTCAGCTCTCTCCTTATAGACTGTGAATGTTTGAAGACAAGGAATGTAGCTCCTTTCACTGTATCTACAAGCCCTACTCATCACCAAGCACCCAGAAACATCCAGTAACGGTTCTTAAAGAGAGTTAGCAGTCAGATTTTATAATGAAAATTAGCTCAGTAATTCTGAAGGCAAATATGATCCCAATTGGAGGCTGTCAGGTAATCAAAAGGTGAGATACAGTTAGTAACTAATAACACTTGAGACAGTAGCTAGAATACATCATACCTTTCTGCTTAAAATCAAGTAAGTGGATAAGAAAATACAAATTAGTATTTTATTTTGAATCTGATGATTTTGACTCATTCTGAATGTACTGTTAGTGCATTCTTTCTGAAAATTTTCATGTATGTTAATTATATAATGGAGAAAGCCCCTCTCTTAAGATGTCAAAGTCAAGTCATAGTTCTCCCGTCTTTCAGTTAATGTTTATCATACACCTGCTTTCCTTTTAGCTTAATGTCACTGTAGTGGGCTGTACATGAATCTAGCAACCAGCCTGCATGCATGTTCAGACTTTATCAACCTTATTATTAAAATTAACAGTAACACTGATTTGCAGGCATCAGAGCGTGATGAAGCTTAGCTTATTGTTGTCAATGTCAGTTACTTCTAGGCATGTTTTCTCTTCCCAGTCCTCACAGAGCCATCTTCCACGTTGCCACAGCCATGATAATTAAAATACCACCCACCTCTCCAAAGCCTTGGGTCTGATTATGGCTGTAATCCCACGTGTCCTTCACCACTGCTCGTTAGGAAAATTATTAGGTGCAAGCCAGAGAAATGAAGTTGAGCAGCGGTAACCAGCTCTTGCATGGTCAGGCTCAGCCCTGAATCTTGCTTTCTCATTTCAGGTCTTACATTAGAAATGAAGAGCATGTATATCCCCAAAAATCTTAAGGGAGAACTTTCCAATTTATTAGCTGTAATTAGTGTGTTTATATCTCTCATTGCTGGAAGCCATACATTTTAAAATAAGTACATGGTTAAATGAAGTTAAAAACTTTATATTCCCTGCTTCTAGGCCAAGAGGCAGAAGGTATAATTATGATAAATGTAACAAATAAATGTTCCTCAGTGATTTTTTTTTTCATTAGATTTACAACCTTTCCATAAATAATGGTTAACATTTCTTTTCAGGAAATGAAATATAAAAATTGTATACTATGTTCTTAGGATAAACATCTAAATCGTATTGATACAGTGACACGTGTCTTACCAAAACACCCAGAGCACCCTCTCTCATCCCAAGAAATCTCTAATTACTTAGTAACAGTCTTTATTGGACTTGAGATCTTCTAAAGCCACGTGTGTGTAATAGCTGAATGTGCGCTGTGCCAGCGTGTCCGTCATCTAGACTTTCAGCTTTTTTAGCCTAGAAGATCTTTGCTTTCTAGAAAGTACAAATACTTCCTTTTTTAGTTTTCTTCTAGAACATGTTAGGAATAAATCTTTAAAAAGCAAATTTGATCTGTTATCAGTACTTTTTTTTAATACATATTTGGTACAGGATCTACAGGGTCTGTCTTAGTTACTTTTCTCTCATTGTTGCTGGGACAAACACCCGACACCCAAATGAAGAAAAGAAAGGTTTATGTAGCTCACAGTTGCTGGAGGGTTTAGTCCATATCAGGCTGCACTCCAAGGCAGAGTGCCACAGGGCAGAAAACAGCTTTTCATGGCAGCAGCAAAGAACAAGGGCACAAAGGGGGAAGAGTAGCAGCAGCCCAAGCAGCTAACTTCCTTCCATTGAAACGCAAATCACCTGCCCCAGGGGAGGTGCAGCACCCACACCCACAATAACCAATCACAAATTCCAGAAGCGGCCCCATGACTGCAGGAGGCTTTAGGGGAACACTTCTGCACAAACCATAACGTGCTTATGGAATGTTGTGTCAGAGTTTTGAACTTCTAGCTAGTTAGAACTATGTTTTTTTTTTTTTTTTTTCTTTTTTAGGCGGGTCTCTCTTTTTTGGTATGCTTCATTGTATACTGCAGAAATTTATACTGCATAGCAATGAATTTATAATAAACTCTCTACATCAGGCTATATTTGTGATAATATCAGAAACTCTTTAATGCTTATTCTTAGGCAAGTTGTTTCTACCAAATGTTTTCCTACAATATTTAATGTAAAAGTGAAGTTTGAACTTCTATAATAACATGCATTCACCAGGTACGGATAGGTATCTGCTGTGTCCTCACGTTGCTACAGATTTGGCAGTTAATAATTCTAAAGTCAAGTATTTGTGTCAGTGGAATTTTGTATTTAAAAATAAACATGCTATGGAGACACGGTTAATTTCATAAGCAGTGGAGTGCATGTGTCTGACATGTAGGGGATCCAAACCATGAACGAGGTTCTGCAGCCGAACCCCCCATCCAGCAGGGGCAGCACCAAGGGAGTGGCACGCTGAGGCCGCAGGCTGCCTTGGGGTGTGGATAGGTACAGAGCCCACCATGAGTCCAGAGGAGGAGGCCGCCAGCCTGCTGTGCAGGTGCACTACTAGGAAGGGGGATCCCTGTTCGCAAAAGCTGAGTGTCAGGGACGCTGGGAAAGCGCCCCTCCTGCCAGCTTTTCTTGTCCTGACCTGTCCTTTGCATTCCGAACAGAATTATCTTATTAGAAAGTCAAGTCAGATGAGTTGAAGAGTTTGTAAGGCTGAGGGCCGTGGGAGCATGTCAGTCAGGGACAGCAGCCTTGCAGTGTGCTTGGGCAGCCTGAGAAGGCCGGGGAGAACTTGGAGAAGCTGCGTGACTGTTGTAGAGTTAGGGTAGGAGATGCATTTGAGCTGTGAGTTTTGGTCAAATTATACGGTGTGCTTAGGACTCGGCACGGTGTTCATTAGATAATGCAGAACCAAGATGTTCTTTATACTGCATAATACGATGGCCTTTGGTTCTTGAGAGGAAATTTATTGGCAACATAACTGTTGGAGAGGTTTAGTGGCCAGGAGAAAGACTTTATAATAATTACTAAAATAGAGAATTAAAAAAAAATAAGATAGTTAATTATTAGCCTACTTGGTACATAGCCTTTTTTAAAATTAAATGCTAATTTCTTTCTTTTTTTTTTTTTTTTGTGGAACCAAGAATCGAACTCAGGACCTTGCACCCGCCAGGCAGGCAGCTGTGCCCCTGAGCTATCTCCTTGGCCCCAAATGCTGATTTATTTCTAACAATGAAGTCAGACAAACATTCTAGTTGGTCAGTTAACATTGTAGTTTTTCTTGTATGCGGCTGTATTTTCCAAAGTATGTTTTTTAGTGTCAGGAAAATTGATGCTGAGTTCAGAATCTGCTGAATTTAAACTTCTACTGTGATTTTGTAATTTTAGTCTTATGTTGTTTGATGATTCGAATCTATCATAAACCAGCTTAAAGTTTCCTAACCCTAAATTAACCTCACATTTCTAATACACTACATGTGATCTTATTTTTACTGTACTTTGTCATTATAAAATGGATATGGAGAATGAGCCGTGAAGCCCTTGATCCATTTAATTCTGATGTGCACTGCAGCATCATATATCATGGGAAACGTAACTTGGGAATAATTCGTTTGTTTACTTCCTAAACTCTGAAACAAAGTTTCCACCTCCGTGTCCTTGGATCTCTGCTGTGGTAGCAACTCTGTGACACAAGTGCTCTGTTTGTTAACATGAAAGCTTTAAAAGATTTGCCACCATTGATCTACACGGTCACGTAGCATTTGCATATTTCAGTTAACTTATCGATAGTCTTGAGTATTAAATTCTGTATATTTCTTAAAAATGTATTTACATATTATGCATGTATCACAAAAGCATCTGATGTTCTTCCAGTTTCTGTCTACTAATATAACCTCCCCTTTAATGTGTATTTTTCAGAACACCGTCATTGAGGCATCTATTCAGCTTCCGCCCTCCCTTTTCTCACCAAAGCAAAAGAGAGAAGTCAGGCTAACTGAAGACTCCCTGTATAAGCTCCAGCTCATCGCCTTCCGCAATGGCAAGCTTTTTCCAGCCACTGGAAACTCCACCCACTTGGCCGACGACGGAAAGCGGCGCACGGTGGTCACGCCTGTGATCCTCACCAAGTTAGGTTCGTTGGCGGCCCATGTTACCCTGCGCTCACTGGACAGTGGCATTTATGGTTCCCGGTTCCTGGAAGATGCTTATTTTTGTTCTTTCTCGTTTTAATGAGTCACTAGTGAGAAAAGATCCAGCAGAGTACCCATTAGTGTATAAGTTGACATTTCATTCTTTAAGAAGTTTCTCTCAGAAATACTGTTATTTCTCATTTTCTCCAGATGGTGTGAACGTAGATACCCACCGCATCCCTATTAATGTGACACTGCGTCGGATCGCGCACGGAGCAGATGCAGTCGCAGCCCAGTGGGACTTTGATTTGCTGAATGGACAAGGAGGCTGGAAATCCGACGGGTGCCGTATACTGTACTCCGATGAAAATATCACTACCATTCAGTGCTACTCCCTCAGTAACTATGCAGTTTTAATGGTATGACAGTTGTTAACTTTATGCGTAAATACTATTCTGAAACTTCCCTTTGCAGAACTGCACTGAGGTGAAGATCTCTTTGTAAGCTTTTAACAGAAATTGGTCGCTGTAATGATGTAAGGGGTGATGTTTGGTGTAATTCTGATTTTAAAGGGAAGTGGAGTTCTTACTAAGAGAAATGTGTGAGACTGTATTTCATAGAGGAATTTTCAGTAAATTTTATGTCAGCTGGACGTTGGTCTTCCTAAAATGCAGAGGGATCACCGGCCTGTGCCGTCCCATTTGGTCAGCCTAGAGGCATTCATTTGGCCCCGGATGCTCACTACCTGGCAGAGATAGTTTTCCTGCTTTTCCCTGGTGCATACTGTCATCATTAAACTCCCTTTGAATTCAGAATTAGTGGTGATATTTTCAGTTTTGTGACTGTGAGTGACAGTATCGACATACATACTATCTTTTCAATTCTAATTCCATTCAATCTGAGGTTGTTTGCTACTCACCTTTGTTGAATCTTCTTAATCTTTTTGGTAAAGAAACTTGTTATTAATATACAAGAACAGGTCTTTTTAATGACAGTATGTTTAAATGAATCTGATTCCTGAGATGGCGATTATGAAGCTAGTCATAACAGGTGTTATGTTATAATTACATGTTAATAATGTCATGGATTATATTTAGACTACCGTGGAAGGAATTAGGAGTCTGAAAGACATACCTCAGAAATGGCGTAAGGTTAACCCGAGGATGAGAACTTCCACACTTCTATTTGATTTCAGCTGTGAATCTGGTATCTATCTAGTCAATATTTTGTCAGACTGGCAAATAGTCTTGAAATAGTATGCAATATTTTTCATTTTGTGGAATTTCCTTTTCTTAAAAGAGGAAGAAAGTATCTTGAGATGATCTTGCCAACAGAAATGATTTTGAAGTGTGGATTATAATAAATTTTCTTCTATTTTATCTATCTGTCTGTTTGGTACAGGGTTTCACTACGCAGTTCAGACTAGCAGTTTGGACTAGTAGTGATCCTCCCGTCTCAGCCTCCTCAGTGCTGGGATCACAGACATGCGCGTTGATTTTTTAGTAAGGATTAAAGATGAGCTTTCACTAACGTCCTTCTGTGCATTCGCGGGTGTGCTATTCTGCATTCCCAGAGCCAGGCGTATATGCTTAAGGCATTTCGCCTTTGGGGCTTAAAGTTGGCATTGACTGTTTATTGTTCTCATCACAAAAGAAAAGCGTCTCATTTCTGTGAGTTTGGTGTTCACA
>PVKN010030200.1:0-12791 GCA_004027915.1 Capromys pilorides
AGGAACCCACTCAGTTTGTATTCAAGTGGTTGATGCACTTTTAATAACGTCATGAAAAATCTACCTGTGCCAGCAATTTGATTCAAATGATCTCATATTTCTAGAGCATTAATGATCCTCATCCTCCAGCTTCTGCAAGGAACTGATTGTTCTAGTGGAACTATTTGTTCTGAAGGGAAGCAAAAACTATCTGTTCACGTGACGAGCATCATTTGGTCTTACAACAAAGTACACGGGTAAGTTCTTTGCTCCATTATCATGTTGGCTTTAGGTTCAGGCTGGTGATTCATTGATTCAAGGCAAATATTCAGTGAATTGAACCTCACAAATCATAGTAACCCCATCCCACAAAAAAACCCCATGAATTTCATATGTCGGTGATATCTCAGCAATAACCCCATGTGATAGGTCCCGGAACAACCCAGTGTTGATGCTACCGCCATTGGACCCCTCTTACCCACAACAACCTTGGATTTGACCTCAGGTGTTTATCTCCCACACCTCCCTGGAATGAACAGCAGTTTCCATTCCTGGAGGGTGAGCTGGATTTGTCACAGAGGTGGTCACCAATGAGGAGCGGTGAGTTAGGACCCGCTGCAGTGGGTAGCAGTACTGTGTAGCTCTCTCCCTGAGGAAGGGGAAGGAGGCCCTCTGTTTGTGGTTCTGGAGTTTCCATGGGCTTCTTTTACTTACTTAGCTTTTTAGGGCCAGAAACTACCTTCTTTCACCTATGCTCTTGAACAGGCGCTCCAACTGATGCTCCTCCAATGGCAAGCTTCTCCTCAAGCTCCTTAATGAATCCTTTTCCTGCTCTTCATTGTCACTGGAGATAACGCAAAGGAGATCAGGTGGGCATTTGTCCATATACCTGGGACCCAATGCTTTAGGAAAAACAGCAGAAGGTGAAAATTTTTCTCCATCTGTGATATCTCTCCATGCAACTAAGCTTCTCTAAAATTCTAGAGTCGTGTCTGTAAATCTCAAGAAAACAGATAGCTCTATGATTATCCTAGCAGGTGAAATGCCTTGTTTATCTTTGTGTCCTACAACATGATAGCTATTGGAAAGTTACTAAACAGGCTGGCGAGATAGCTCAGGAGTCTAAAGCTTAGCTAGCTTAGGCAATCACAGGGACCGTAGTTTGATCCCCAGCACCACATGCTGTGTCTGCTCCACCCCCAGGGCAGGCTGAGCCAGCCATAACACAAATAAATGAAGTTTAAAAAAGAAAAGTTACTAAACGAACCTCTCAATAAATCTTGCATGCCAGCATGTACTACTTTTAGCATTTCATGACAAATTAGTTGCTTGAGCAGGATATGGGAGAAGAGCATAGAAAATAGATCGTGATTTGGTTTTGCTTCATTTCCTCTTTTCTCCATTATTGTCTTTTTAGCATCCTTATAATATGGTGAACTATCCCTGCGTCACAGCATCCCTAAAGCAACCTGCAGAAAGTTCTCTGGCAGCCTCACTTTCCTCATGTTCCAAGGTCCCAGAACCAGCGGCTCCATAGGTTTGAAAGAGAAGAGACCCCCGGAACTCTATGGTTAACTGAGGAGCAGTCGGTGCTGGGGATTGGGGGTGAGAGAAAGGAAGCAGAAAAGGAGAAGGTTGTAAATCACAGAGAAAAGAAGAAAGAATTTTCAGAAAGGGAAAGAATGTTCCCATCATCTATTGTGAGATACATGTTATGAAAGTCTCGTCGTTGACTCTATTTTATGGCGCTGTTTTATTTTATAGGTACATCGTTGCCATGGAAACTAAACTACTTAGATGCGGTGAGTTATTAAAAGTGCTTCTGAGCTCCCACCAGTGCAGTAGAAGCTGCCTCGTGTTGCCTTGAAGGAAAAGTGAGGAATAATAAGCTCCTGACAAACACTTCCAGGCTTATTAGATTACCAGCCCAAAGCCATCCTGAGATCAACAGTTTTATTCTCACCATCACTCTGCTGTTCTTTACTCTCAAGCCTTCCAGTAAACCTTAGGAAATAAAATAATCTCATGTCTGTCCCTTGCGTGATCACTGAGCTCCATGCAAATCTTTGTGTCTCCCCCTGAGGCATAGAACATTCTTTCTGCCTCCAGTGATGACATAAACTTTGTTTTATGGGCTCTCTTGCAACAGCCTAGCAGCCTTTGCTTTTGCATATTCTTTCCGTATGGATTTGCTCATTCCCTTAGACTACTCTTAAGATTTGTTTGCTTCGAGTAAGAGATGTTCATAGATTCATGCAGAAGACACCATCATTTAAAAGAATCCAAGTCTCAAAGCAACAGATTTCTTCATGGCTTTGTGCAACAATTTAACCACGAGCTTCGGAAGGGTTTACGATACCCCTTCCCTGAAGTTCTCATTTTTAAATGGTTCATTAAAATATCTATTTACCAGAAACTCCTATTAATACTAAACTTTCTCTGCATCCAGAGAAAAGAGAGATTCTATGTGTAAAGGCTTCTTTTGGTGTCTTAAAGACTTGACTCCTGTAATGATTACTGGCCACCAATGATGGCAATAATATATTCCACAAATGCTAGAGAAATATTCCCATTATTCTAGGCATAATTCTTCTGGGGAAATCTTTGACAAGTTTTCTCTGAAAGTGGTGTGATTCTGAGATGCTGTTGCTCTTTCTTATCTTGGCAGGGACTGGTGTGGACAAGCCTGTCTCACCCACTCAGCTAGAAGGACAGTGGTGTAGCCCTTTACCCAGGCAGACAGCTAGATCCTTGAGCACTGGTAGAAAGACTTCTCACAACTCTGTTCTATTCAAAGAAGAAGTATGGTTTATTATAATTTTCAGGGTGCTAAAGAGTGAGCAGCATACAGTCTATATTTGCTTATCTAAATGAAATTTAGACAATTAAAAATCACAAACCTAGGGCTGGCGAGGTAGCTCAGCAGAGTAAGTACCTGCTTTGGCAAGCGCAAGGACCAGGGTTCCATCACCAGGCCCGCTTGCTACACCAACCCCATCCTCAGGGTGGCCAAGCCAGTGACCAAGTCCGGGTGTGTTGGTGCATGCCTGTAATCACAGTGCTTGGGAGGCTGAAAGCAGGCAACTCACCATGAGTCTGACCTGCATAGTGAGACCCTGAGTCAAATAAACATAAAATGAAAAAAAATCATAAACCTTTGTGACCTGTGAGTATATTTTTGATCTCAAACTACCTACATAATGAGAACAGCAGGCCCTCAAGTACTGTGAACTGACTGGAGTATTTAAATATTCAACTCTCCAGTGAGGAGGACATGTGCGACATGGACATAACATACAGATATATGGGTATAGAATGTCCAAACAACAGGTCTGTTTAAAAATAGTACTATACTTAAAATCTTATGGATATTTCTCCTTTTCTATCTCTTTAATCCCTCAACAACAGCCTGTATATATTAGATGCTTTTCCTTGCATTAAAACTTTTTATCTAATATACATTTAAGTGTAATATCTGTTTTAAATTTCTCCATTGGCATGACATAATGAACACCTGTATCCATATGCATTTCATGATCAACTTCAAGATTTGAGGATATCAACATAATTTTTGTGTGAGTCCTTTATCTAGTGATATTTCCAAGGAGACCATTATTTCCATGAAAGTGGTTGTGATTCTCGTCAGACTTGGAACATGTGAGTCCCTGGGTTTGGCACGAGGAGCTGTAAACACTGCTCGACCCCACGAGAGAATGACACATCCTCCTCCTCCTGCTTTTTTTATTTTTCTTTTTGAGACAGGGTCTCGCTATGCAGCTCAGGCTGGCCTTGAGCTCTCTTTTGTAGCCCAGGCTGGTCTCGAACTCACACTGATCCTCCTGCCTCATCCTCCCAAGTGCTGGGATTACAGGCGTGCGCCGCCACACCTGTCCCTCCTCCTCCTTCCTTTAGGTTTTAATTCCTTGAAGCAGTTTGATTGTGCTGGTGAAAAGAAAGCATATGTGTGACAATTTTGTTTGAGAAAATGAGTTATCGGCCAAGAAGATAAGTGCCAGCCCCACCCAAGGGCAATCATCACTTTGTAGCTTGACGGTGCTTTACTGGGAAGACGATTATCTCCTTCGGAGAGCAGCCTTCTCCAAATGGGAATTCAATCTGGTTTCATGGAAGGAAGTCAAATCATTTCAGTAGCACAGAATCTAATAAAAATCAGGTGCAACTGTTGAAGCAAGCACTGCATCCAACAGTGGTTAGCACTGGCAAAGAGGAGAAAAGACAAGCAGGTATTTCTATCTTATAACTCTAAATCATCTAGAGAAAAACCTGTGATCAGTTTATAATGGAGGAACGCATTGCACAACACAAAATTTCAGAGTGCAGCTTTTCAAAGCTCTCTAGTACAACGAAGTTTCAGGGACTGCTTCCTCTAAGGCGAGGATGGAAAAGCTGCTTAGCATCCTCGTCGGTTGACTTTGGCAGGGTGTAGAGACCGGGCTTGTCAGAGAGCTTCACCCAGGCCTGCCTGTGCGTGCTGCTACTGACTTCAGTGAGGAAACAGACGATGCCTGTAGCAGGGGAAGAGCCAGCCGTCCAGAGCTTCTCTCCCCTTCCTCTCCCTCCACTCCCTCCTGCTTTCCCTACTTTCCCTGCTGCATGCCATGCGCATGAGGCAACAGTACTGTGACTCACCAGCAGGCCGAGGGTGGCAGTTGTTGGGTTCAGATATGCCAGGGAAAAGAGGTTATGCAACAGGACTGCCTTGAAATGTTCTATTTGTCCTTCTGCTGAAAGGATGGAGAATGAAATGTCTTTTTACATTCCTAAACAGAGAAGGCAATTGCTCTAACAAAGTCCCAAGCCCACCAAGCAGACCCTCTGGAAGGAGAGCACATGGAGCATTATGGCTGCACCTCGCTGCGTTGGCTGGCCTACTAAGCTTGGCTCGGGCATCTAGAATCTACAACTAGACCTCAGAAGCCCAAGCTGTCACTTCTCTCTGATCCTGCCCAGGCACTTCTGGGATTTTTTTCTTTTTGTTATTATTATGGTTAAGACCTGCTCCGCATCGACAGAGGCCTGAGGACCACGTGCAGCTCCCTCCTGCCCCAACAGATGTGTCCACAGAGCACCAACTTGTTATTATAAATGCTGGCTTCCGCTGAGCTGTTATCACTTGTGTGAGGTTTAAGTCTATTCTTTTGCCTGCATGGGGGTTTAGTTACCTGTAATGTGGAGGTAACTTAGTATTAACCCAACTCTATGGTGACAATTAAAGTTCATTTAGAAAGTAAATGATTTCTTTGGTTTCATTATGAGAAGATCTCATCAGAGGAAAATATATGAAGCTCCGAGGGACACCCAGGGATTGATGAATGCTTGAGTGACAGTAAGTTGCACAACCTACCAAGTCTATCTTTTGTTATTTAGGTCATATATTTGCATTTAACAGATACTATTAAAAGAAAAATTCCTTCACATTAAAGAAAAGTTTTGTTTGTTGTGACTTTTTTATTTTGTTTTGATTTGACTTTTGTTTTTCTTGAGGCAAAGTCTTGCTATCAACCTGGCATTGAATGAACTTTTTAGCCCAGTCCGATCATGAATTCACAGCAACCCTCCTACCTGAGCCTCCCAAGTACTAGAATCGCAGGCATGCACCACTGCACCTGGCAAGAGAAAAGCTTGTGATGGAAAGTCTGACCTAAGAGGCAGGTGTCTGGCAGAGGTCTCTCCTGGGAGGTCAGAAGGTTGAACTGTGAAAAGTCAATGCCCAGTAAGTCTTACTGAAGGATGCAGCCCTTCCTGGTTAGACTGTCATGGAAATACAACCTGCAATGAAACCTGGATCACTGCAGAAAATATCTTTGTTAAAAGAGAACTATGAATTCACTCTGAGGACCAGCATTCCCTATTGTCTTGCCAATCTCATCTTAACTAGAAGGTCAAGGGTAAAGGCTTTTTTGTTGCTGTTTTTACCGTACTTCCTGTTCTCTCTTTTTTTTTTTTTTTTTTTTTTATGTATGTGGTGCAGTGTCTGCAGGGTGTTCAGGGTCTCACTATGTAGATCGGTCTATAGCGATCCTCCTGCTTTCAGTCTCCCAAGAGCTAGAATTGCAGGCTCACGCCACCACACCCAGTCTCAAGTGCTGTCTCAATACACCTTGGTGATGGGACTAACACACCACGCTGAGGGATCAAACCCTGGCCACTGTGCTCTGCTTAAGCAAGTGCTTTAGTCTGCTGAGCTATCTGGCTGGCCCTTCCTGTTATCTTTTTGAGTAGACAAAAATCTTGGACTATCAAGTGCAGTGTACTCTCTCAAACATCATTTAGGTTAATTATTAATGCAATTCCAATGGTTATCTTTCATCACAAGCATGCCCTATATTACACTACCATAAGTACTTGAAACACACTAATAGCATTTTTAAACCTTCAAGTCCCATTTCAAATGCTGTTGATAAATTCACTACTTAAGAGTACTTATGGAAGTGCTTTTTCTAAGAAGGAAATGGTCCCTTAATTCTCCAACTTTGCCAGTTATATTTTTCTACTGTATACCATTAAAAGGAATTAAAAATGTTTTGAGAAAGGACCCATGCATACTGTACCTTACTAGGATGACAATGGTCACATGCACACTTTCCATGTCACTCTAGAAGAATTTTTTAGTCACTAACTTATATGAAAGGTTTTCTTGGTCCTGCCTTTCTCCCCTTTAAGAAGAAAGTAAGGATGCATCAGTAACCATAGAAACTTTACAAGGTTAAGAATAATTATTCCGTCTGACCTCCTCCATATGTAGGAGAAACTAGAACTTAGGTATCAAGCTGTGGCTGGAAGACAGGGCAGCGTGGATGCCAAGAAACAGGAAGGATTTTCAAGATAGAGAATTAGGTGAAAGGTGTGGGCACATCTGGATCCACAACACACAAGAGGCTGAAACACACTTTTTCCCATCCTCAAACTAACCACCCCCTTCCTTTTATTGTATTTCCATCAATGAAAGGATGTTCTTCCAGCTACCCGGGGTTGCAGCCTTTGAGTCATCTCTGAGTCAGCAATGCTTAGTCCTTTAGATCCAGGTGAAGCCTTAAAGGATACCAAACCCAGTCCCTGTGCTTTGCAGACATGAGCATGACCCTCAAGAGACCCCATGTTCTGCAAGTTCAAGTTGCAAGCTGCAGGACCAGGCCTGACACATGGTTTTGTAAATCCGCTCTTGCAGCAGAGGTCTGTCTCTTCTTTGTTGTTTGTACAAATCCTCCTAGACTTATCATAGTGCCTTCTGACTAGGAGGGAAAAACTGTTCAAACAGGACACGTGGGAAAGCCTGAAGTCTGAATTCCTAAGCCTTCCCTTTCTTCTGGCAGGAGGGATGCTGTGTCATTGCAGGTTCTCCTAGATGGGCTCCCTGTACCCCTCTGCTGCTGTTGCTCCCCATACTTGCTGTCTTGTACAATGATCCCAGCATCGTGGAGCCACGAGGTCTCCAGGATGCTGGGGGTTTTGTAGCTGTCTGAACATCTTAGCTGTCCTGTCTCTTGCCCACTGTCATGTACATGTACAGCAACACGACAATCCCACGGAATTGTGGAGTGCATGAGTGACTTGAAGATACAACTTCATGCCCCTAAGTTGTTCATCCTATGAATTCTAAGCATGGATTTCACTAAAGGGAATCACAACCACAGAGAAACCAAGTCACTCAGCAAGGCTTCGCTGTTCTTTTTCTGAGGCTGGTGCTAACTGTTGTCGCCACCCGTTTATTAGGCTTGCTTTCCTGTTCATCACAAACCCTCCTCTTCCCTCCCATGCTTATAAAATCTGGGCCAAGCCATAATGCTCCGCTCTTGGGTCTACTAAGATCCCCATGCAGATACCACAAATTTCTGAGCTGACGGAAACCGATTTTCTCTGACAGCAGGGTAAGTTCTCAGCACGACTGGGGCCTGGCCCAAGAAACTAAGCCAGTTTTCCTCTCTTCCTCAGCATCGTCTCTCCCTTATGCAAATCACTGAATCTCACTGTACTTCCAATAATTGGTCTCAGGTCACCCAGTTCTCATCCCTCATCAGAAGTGTCTGAATTAGCATTAATCCCTTCACACTGGGTGTGGATGTGTTGGCATCCCTGAGAAGTGCACCTTCCTGAGCCAGCAAGTGGGGACCAAAACCCAGCCCATGAGCTTCCCCAAACTGGGCCTGAGTACAGACTGAATCTGCCCAGGAGGTGAGACACACCTTGAAATCTGGGCAGGGCTTCTCCTGTTTGTTAAGCCCTGTAGCTACCCAAGGGAGAACATTCTACAGGTTGCATAAAGCCTCAAGGTTGGCCAACACCCACCATGGTAAGATATGGTGGGAGTCAGATAAACTCTAGTTATTCCAGCTACTGTTCCCCACCTCAAGTAGAAACTGCTTTGAAGAGACTATCTCAGAACAAAATCGAAAACATCAAGTGTTCAAAGCTTTCAGTTGTTGGAAACATCCTCCCTCCACCACTGAAGACTGCCCTGTCATCAACCTGTCTCTTGTCAGTTTGATTTTTATTGCCCATAAACTAGACAGAAATAATTCCTTGATATGGTTATTGTGACTAAAGCTCTTTTTAAAAAGGTATCTTATCTCCAAAGAGAATCTGCTTCTCCGATTTTAATTTTTAAATGGATGCTCTCTAACTCAGTTATCTGGCCGCTCAGAGACCTGGCTCCCGGCCGTCCTGGAGGATTAGCCCTTCAGGTCTTCCATTCCCTTTAGGAAAGAGTGAGAAATACTAGGGTGTTTCACACAGAGAGGGCCCAGAAAAAAAGTGCTTTCCTTGTCACTGTAAATGCTGAACAATGGAGTCCTCAAACATGACATCATCGGTTTCTGGTTTCACAATGGGGAGCAGTGCTGGTCAGTAGAGGATGGGGAAGTGATTGGGATGCATCAGAAAAGGCAACTTCCGGCTTTGAAACTTTTAAGCTAGGGAGAACTGCTACTATTGTTCTTTAGAAGTATTCACTTGCAATACATTCTCCAGCAACTCCACAATCTTTGCATGGGAACAAAGACATGCCTAGAATGATAAGTCTCAGGGAAAAGAGATATTCAAGAACTATTTAATTTGTAACATGGGGTTGACATCAAAGTGTATGATATGGTATTCTCACACAAGACTTTGTTCTAGTTTCAAGGAAATTGAACAGTCTTCAGAGAGATTTAAAGAGAAGTCTAATGCCTATTGTTTATGAGTATTTATGCATAAATTATACTACTTTTTAAGAAGCTAAAGAAAAGAGATACAGATATTTGAGCTGTAAACTATGTTTTAAAAAGTCTCATTCAATATTTTGCATTCAGAGTCAAAGATTTTGAGAGATACCATTAAAGCTACCTGCTATCAGAGACAGAGAAAGCGTATGTCAAGAAAGAGGGACTTGAGGTCTAAATTTACTGCTTACTGTACAGCTATGCCCTGAGCAAAATATAGGGAAAAAAAAAAATACTACCCCATATGTAAGTTCATTGAAACGTCATGATCTATCCCTATCCCTAAGCCTGCAGTGGATTTCTTTGCTTAGCTCTTCAATTTCAGTCAGCACTTGAACTGCAAAAATGCAATCATAGTGAGTCTCCCAGCTTGCCTGGGTTTGAGGAACCTCTGTGACCTAATAAACAAATAAGGCGTGGTGGGAGCCAAAGTGGAAAATCAGGATCCGCGGCCACGCCCGGCGGCCTGCGCTCTGCAGTGCGGCAGCCCGAGCGATCCCAACCAAAAGCTGTAAAAACTCTAGCAGACTCAGCCTGACTAAGAAACGCTTCGGTGTCTCACCACCGAGTCAGTGAAGAGGAGCACCCTGTCGGTCCTGAGCTCCCACGAGGGGAGCACATCCAGTTCTTTTTCTCCATTTGCCTACGAGATTCCGCATAGACCTGTCATGAATGTGTCCCACTGCAAGGAACAGAAAACCCAGGTGACTGACGGCTCACGTGGCTTGACTCACGTGTCTAGAGGGTTTAAGGTCTTTGTACAACAGCAGGGTCAGAGCAGTCCCAGGGAGGCCCAGGAGCTCCATTGCATTAGCCAGACATGAAGGCTCCTTCTCCCCTTCTATTCAGTCACTTAGTAGGGGACTTCTACCCTCCACTCACTGCACTGTCATTTCAAGATGTAGTGGTCCAAGCAGGAAGAGCTTGGCTCATGCCAACTGGGGCTGCCGCTGTGACCTCCCCACTCCCGCCCCCCACGCCCCACCCCAGGTGCCTTCCGTGCATTTGCCATCAGACAAGAAGACACCCCCTTGCTGCTCGGGAAGCCAGTAATGTACTTCATCTTCTTTTCAATCTGAACATCGTGCTTGCCTTTGGTGGAGAACAAGGAAGAAAACGAGCCATGGCTGATGGACCAGCCGTGCTCTCTGTTGACCTCAGCCTGGCTCCTCGCAGTCAAGCAGTTCTTACTCAGAAGGAGGTTCGGTTTGCTCAGGGCCACAGCCGGCCTGAGACCTGTCTCAGCAAATCCCTACCAGCAACACTGATGCAGCGCTGTGGGGTCTACCGCGGCCACCTTCGCGACTTCACTACACAGCCACATGAACACTGCAGCTGTGAGCCTGGGAAATGGAGGAGGAAAAGAAAACGGGCCAGAGAGGGGGTTACGACCCCCGCTGAAGACCCTGCTGCTTTCTACCCAGTGACCTCCTCTTCCTTTCTCTAATAATGAAATGCAATTGGCTGGGCAGTGACTCATGGAGTTCCAAGTTAGGGGGCTGGCAAACCACGCTCGCAGTCCAAATCTAAACGGCTGCCTTCTTTTGTAACTTTTTTTGTTGTTGTTGTGTTTTGAACACAGAGAAGCCCGCCGTCTCCCCCAGTGGCGGGGAATCTAGGGCACGTGAGCCAGAGTGGTACTGAGACTAAACGTGCGGTTGGTTTTTCTAAAGTAAAACCTCAGCGTTCAGGTTTAATTGCCAGGTTGGCACTTGGCAGGAAGTAAGTGGATGCTGGGGTGCAGCTTGGGCACTGGGTCTCAGAGGTTCACCACAGCTGGTCTGCAGCATCATCGCTGTCAAGTAGCTGCAAGAACCCCCCTGATTCCACGACCCAGAGCATGGACTGGGGGTCATCGAACGCACAGGTTTTCTAATCCTCTCCCTTCAGGAGGGCCCGTGGTTGCTGTTAGTATCACAACAAAGTGTGTACTTACACACTCATGCTCTTTGGCACCTGGGCTTGACTGGGACCCCTAAAATTGACAGCGACTGGAATGTTCTTTAAGCTATTTTGTGTCTTTTTACCATAAAAACACAGTCTCTCCTTCCTGTCTTATTTCTTCTTTGAATGGTGACGTACAAGCCCAAATCGTGGCAGACAAAGTTGGGGCCACCAGGAAGAGCCAAAAATCTCTCAAAGACTTTGACCCTGACATCTTTAATCCGCCCAATCCATGGAGATAACAACCTATCTGCAGGCTTCTTGTTCTGTGAAGAATATAAGTCTCCATGTGAGTAAACATTGCGTTTGAGCTCTGTTATTTGCAGCCGAATGGTTCTCTAATGATAGCCCACGCATAAGTCCAGGAGGTTCTTTCTGATAACTCCCATCTAAGATGGCAGGAAGACAGAGGTCAAGCACATACATTGTGTGGTTATTTGGAGAGCCGCCTACATTTTCCTCTTTAGCCACAAGCTTCATAGTGTTGTAGAATCAAGCACAACATAATATTTTAAGAACTTCAGGTGTTCTGAGTTGCTCCGTCTCTAACCTGTATCATTGCATAACTTATTCAGAAACTTTCTCATCCGTTAAATGGAAAAACAAAATGCCCATTTCAAATGGATTTTATGGAGATAAAGTAAAATTATGACTGCGCAGTGTTTGGCTAAAATGGCTTAAGTTGCTGTCATCTAATTAATCAATTAATTTTGGCAGCACTGTGGTGCGCATCTGTAACCCCAGCACCCAGGAAGCTGAAGCAGGAGGGTATCTGTGAGCTCAGGGTCAACCTGCGCTACATAGTGAGTTAAAAACCAACCTGAACTATATAGTAAGACCTTGTCTCAAAAAAAAAAAGAAAAACTGTAATAATTTTAGTTATCTCGATTCCTTTCATCAATAAAAATAACATTATTTAATAAGTTACATGTATCCTGGAATATGTTAAGCAAAGAAAAAAAACTTCTCCACAAAGGATTTTTATTTTGAGCCTCTATTTGGAAAGTTTGATGTTGGGAGCTGCTGAAGCGGGACAACCTGGAAATGTGTGAGAGCAGCACGAGGCCCCAGTGCCCAAGGGAGCCTCACTGCCCCAGTCCTGAGCTAGGCAACCTGATGGGTTAATGTCGGCCGTTAGTCACTAGGCAACCTTGTGTCACAGGATACTAACTGTGCAAAGATAGAAATAAATACCCCTACTGTTGTTTGGGGGGTCGTTTAGCCAACCAGGTGGCTGGGCCACCACCTGACCCAGCTCTCGTCTGCTCATCCCTTTTGTTCACTCCTGCCACCATGTCTCCCCAAGTTTAATGCTTAAAATTCTACCTCTTCAAAGCCTACTCATCTGGAAAACAAATCCCTCAGCATGGAGGTTAGGGTGCTCTTTGCTCCCTACAGTACTATTTATTCCTTTAAGCTCTCTCTTTCTTCCCTTCAGCTGTGTTACTCAACTATAAAGCTAGCTAGCCAGATGCACTGAGCATCCATTATTTTAAAAAATTCAAAAAGAGATAGATAGGTGAGCTTTCCTGTCACCATAGGCCTGCAACCTGACAGCTGAAGGTGTGAGAACCTGGTAAATCTGGAGCCACATACTTTCATAATTTTATGATCTAGAGGAATATCTGAATGACAGTGCACTGCATATAT
>PVKN010030201.1:0-12793 GCA_004027915.1 Capromys pilorides
GATAACTTGATTTATTTTTCTCCTAGTTATTATGATTTGCCTAGTTGCCCTCCTAAAGCCTCAGGCAGTCATGGGGTGGCCTCCTTGAATTTATGATTGATTCATGGTCCAATGCTGGGATTATGGATGTGAGTACTACACTGATCCTGGGATAAGTAGCCTGTATTCAATATAAAGGAGGGAAAGAGGCCTGCTTGCTCATTCCTTTCTCTTTGTTCTTGTTGCTTTTTTTGGTTTCCACCATGAGCTGTCACCCTCTTCCATGTGCCATTTTGCCTTGGAGCCAGAAAAGTATAAACTAAAACCTTCACAAACTATGAGCTAAATAAACCTTTCTATTTTTAATTTAGGTCATCATATATTTTGTCTCAGCAATTTGAGAAAAGTAAACAAGACTCTAGTCATACTGCTTTTTATTCTTTCTCTTACCTAGCTTCTCTAGCTAAAGTTTGAGTATTATATTGAAGAGAACATGAGCAAATATCCTTGTCTAGTTTTGACTTGAGAGAAAATACTTTCAGTTTTTCACTGTACTGTATGATGTGGGCTCTGGGCTTTTCTTATACAGCCTTTTATCAGTTTAGTACAGGATTTTTCTACACCTACTTTACTAGGGCTTTTTCCAGTATCATCAGTGATGTTAAATTTTGTCAAAGGCTTTTTCTGAATACATAGAGATGATCATGTGACTTTTATCCTTCTTTCTATATATGTAAGAAAAGAACAGTTACCAGTGATGATGCAACCAATCATACATTATCATACAATTTAAAGCTTCCTGTAAAATTTCCCTATTCTTTCAATAATCTAGGTGTGGTAGATGAACTAATGGTAAACTTATAACAGCAAGCTGGACTGATCACTGTAATTGTGGATTCATGTGTGGATTGTTCACAACAACATAAAAAGGAGAACTGGAGGGGAATATAGTGTGCTGTTACCTTAAGTTTTGCTTGTTGGTTCCATTGCTGACCCCTCAGCCTACTGGCACAATCCTTCATCCCACTTGCAGACTTTGTTGCATCCACCACTTACATTTGGGCTTTTGAGGGAAGATTCTTGATACAGACTTGCATAATACATTGGATTTTGGCATCCAGTTGGAATCACTGAGGACATCGTCATGGGCTCTAGGTCTTCAGCTCAAGTCATTTAGAATATTGCTGTGGGATCCAGACGCTGTAGTGGTCAATACATTGTGTCAACTTGGCTAGATGAAATGGTAGATGATACATTGTGTCAATTTGGCTGGATCTCCTGGCAGTTCCACACTCTGGGCTGTGAGGTCCCCACCCCAGAGTAATACAACGCAAAAAGAGAATATAAAAGGGTTGAGGAAGGATTCATCATTCCTTGGAGGAACTTCAGTCTTCGAAGTCAGCATGGACTTAATCTCATAGCTTCCAGCACCAATTCTTCAGCCTCCAGCTTGGATCCTTTAGCTTTCCATCACAGATTCTTCAGCCTTCCATCGAAGACCCAATGGCCAACCTTTAGAGACCATTAGAGACTGTTAGACTGTTATAGATGGAACACTGCAGTGAGCTTCAGGCTTTGGGACTGAATGCTTCAGTTTGTGGTGTGCAGACACTCCTGACACACTTCCTCATCTGATTTCATGATTAGTACATCTTGCTCTATATCTGTTATTTGTATTATATCTGTATCTGCAGTAAAACCCTGACTAAAACAGAATATGGTACTGGGAGTGGGGTTAGAGAAACATAATAGAGTGATGACATTTTTGAATGACCTTAAGAGTTCTTGGAGTTGACTTCAAGATTTGATGATACCTAAAGATATCATGGTCTCTTCTGGTATTAAGGAGCATACTGATATTCCTTGGCATGAGGTTTTTAAACTAATATGCCATATAGACCCATTTGCTTATCCTAATCTACCACTTGTGAGATGTCAGATTGTTAGAGATTCCATGCTGGAAAATTTTGAATCTTTTTGACAGAGTAGGGAATATATTAATGTCAGTTGGCTGGTTTTAGCCTCAGTGGACAAACTTATGAATGAAAACAAGGAGCTGAAAGATATGATTTTCTGCCTCTAGACTCATAAAAAATTCAGAAGTGTCTAAGTGTGTCTTGACAGAAAATAACTCTCTTTTAGCCACAAGTCTGAGGTTGCAGAAACCTAAATTCAGGTTCTAATAATTTGACTGGCTGAACAGCAAGTGCTCAGCCTCAAAGGATATCTGAAACAAAGGTGAGGGCACTGATTGGAAAAAAAATGCGATCCTATGAATTGGAATGGATATGTGTGGAAAGATCCTGAGGAGGCTGAAGATGTTGAGTTTTTAGATTCTAATGAAATTATTTTGCCTGAGAATGAAATTTTCCCACCCACTATAATTGAGGAATCATTGCATTCACCCTCTACAATGTTAGTGTCTCCTAATATATCTGGAGACACTAATCTTGCATGAAATTAACATGGTACTTATGGGACTCCTTAGGACCCACCCTCCCCACCCATTTTTGCCTCTAGGCCCATAACCAGGCTTCAATCACAGACATTACCTAAGGGTGAAGTACATAATGTGATCCATGTGGAGATCTGTTATTCTCCCAAAGACCTTTTTGAGTTTTCTAATGCTTATAATCAGAGACCTAATGAGCAAGCTTGGGAATGGATTTTATGAGTGTGGGATAATGGTGGCAAAAACATACACCTGGATCAGGCTGAGTTTGTTGACATGGGCCAATTAAGTAGGGATTCTGAATTTAATGTTGTGGCTCATGGAGTGAAGAAAGGTGTTAATAGTCTATTTGGCTGCTTGGTAGAAATGTGGCTCAAAAGATTCCTCACAGTGAATCAGTTAGATACCTGATATTCCATGGTTTACTATTGATGAAGGGACTCAGAAGCTTAGGGAAATGGGAATGCTGCAGTGGATCTGTAATGATAAACCGAATCCTCCACATTTGGAAGAACCTGAAAACATACCCTTCACTAACACCTTGAGAAATGAATTTGTGAGGAAAGCACTAGCAACCCTGAAGAGCCCTGTCATTGCTCTTCTCTGCATGTCAGACTTTATGGTATGGACTGCAGTTATGCAAATATGAAATTTAAGGGCCATGTATTTGATTACATCCAGGAATGGCACAGATCAAGTGGCAGCACATAATTGCCATAGACAGCAGAGGTGGAATAATGATCAGAATAATCCGACATGCACAGACCCATGACATTGGCTGATTAGCCACGGTATTCCCAAAAGTTAAATAGATAGGAAGCCTACAAAATTTCTGCTAGATTTATATAAACAAAAGAATTTAGAGGCAAAAGAACAGAGTCCTACTTCAAATTGTGATAATAGGCAATCCCAGCCACTCAACCAGTTCCCAGATTTGAGCCAGTTTAAGGCCCAGAACCCCTTTAATGATGGGTAGGCCACGTCTTCTTGGGGGAAGGATCCTAATGTCTGCAGAATTTGTTCAGTCAGTCTTTCTCCTATCCTTCCCCAGAGGGACCTAAGGCCTTCTGCCTCAGTGACTACATTGGGGAAAGGGGGATGATCAGACAACCTGGGGACTACTGGACACTGGTTCTGAACTGACACTGATTCCAGGGGATCCAGAACACCATAGAGGCCCTCCAGTAAGAGTAGGTGCCTGTGAAGGGCAGGTGATCAATGAAGTTTTAGCAAAGGTCTGACTCATCATTGGTCCAAGACTATCTTCGACTCTATCTTCCAGTTATTTCCCCCATTCCAGAATGTGTCACTGGGATAAATATACTTGATACTTGGCAGAATCTCACATTGGTTCCCTAATCTGTCATGTGAGCGCTCTTATGGATGGAAAGGCCAAATGGAAGCCATTTGAGTTGCCCTTGCCAGGTAAAATAGATGAACCAAAATAGATGAACCAGTATCACATTCCTGAAGGGACTGAAGAGATTAGTGCCACCATCAAGGACTTGAAGGATGCAGAAGTGGTGGTCCCCACCACATCTCCATTTAATTCTCCTACTTCACTTGTTGGTGCAGAAGACAGATGAGTCTTGAGAATGACAAGATTACCATAAACTAAGTAAGGTGATGACTCCAATTGCATCTGTGGTACCAGATGTACATTTTTTGATTGAGCAGATTAACACATCCTCTGGTAGTTACTATGCAGCTGTTGATTTGGCAAATGTCTTCTTCTTCATACCAATGCATTAAGATCATCAGAAACAATTTGCTTTTGCTTGGTAAATCCAGAAATATACCTTCACTGTCTTATCACAAGGGCGTATTAACTATCCTGCCCTGTGTCACAACTTAGTTCACAGGGACCTTGATTGCTTCTCTCTTCCTCAAGATGTTACACTGGTCCATTACATTGATGATGTTATGGTGATTGGGCCTGGTAAGCAGGAGGTGGCAACTACCTTGGATTTGTTAGTACAGCATTTGTGAGCCAGAAAATGGGAAATAAATTCCACGAAAATTCAAGACCCTTCTACCTCAGTGAAGTTTCCAGTGGTGTGGAACATGTAAAGATATTATTTCTAAGGTAAAAGATAAGTCATTGCATCTGGCTCCCCCTATGACCAAGAATGAGGCATATCACCTAGTAAGCTTATTTAGATTTTGGTGACAACATATTCCTCACTTATGTGTCTTATTCCAACCCATTTATCAAGTCACTTGGAAAACTGCTAATTTTGAGAGGGGCCCAGAACAGGAAAAAGTCCTGCAATAGGTCCAGACAGCTATGTAGGTTGCTCTGCCCCTGCTACCATATGATCCAGCAGATCTGATGGTACTTGAAGTATCAATAATGAATATGGATGCCGTTTGTAGTCTCTGGCAGGCCCCCATAGGAAAACTGCAGCAGAGAGCTTTAAGGTTTTGGAGCAAGGCTCTCCCATCATCTGCAGACAACTACTCTCCTTCTGAGACAGTTCTTGGCCTGCTACTGCATCTTAGTGGAAACTGAACTTTTGACTATGGGACACCAGGTCACCACGAGAGCTGAGTTGCCTATCATGGTCTGGATATTATCTAATCCATCTAATTAGAAGGTTAGATGTGCCCAGAAACAGTCTATCATTAATTAGAAGTGGTATATTTCATGATAGAGGTAGGGCAATTCCAGAGGGTACAGGTAAATTACATGAGGAAGTTGCCCAGATACCTTTGGCTCCTACACCTGCTGTATTACTTTGTTTTTCCCAGCATGCACATATGGTATTGTGGGGTGTGCCATAAAATTAGCTGTCAGAGGAAGAGAAAATTAAAACCTGGTTTACACATGGCTCTGCACACTATGCGAGCACCACCCACAAGTGGGCAGCTGCAGCATTACAGCCCCTTTCTTGTATGTTACTAAAGGACAGTGGTGAAGGAAGATCTTGCAGTGAGCAGAATTTGGGCAGTTCATTTGGATAATACATTTCATCTAGGGAAAAAACTGCAAGATGTGTGATTATGTGCTGACTCTTGGGCTGTAGCCAACAGTCTGACTGGATGGTCAGGAACTTGGAAGAAGCATGACTGGAAAATTGGTGACAAGGATATTTGGGAAAGAAGTATGTGAATAGACTTCTCCATATGGGCAAAGGATGTAAACATATTTATTTTACATGTGAATGCTTACCAAAAGGTAACATCAACAGAAAAGGACTTTAACAATTGAGTGGATAAGCTGACCTGTTCTGTGGATAGTGGCCAACCTCTTTCCTTGGCCACCCCTGTTATTGCCCAGTGGGCCCACGAATAGAATGGCTATGGTGGCAGGGATGAAGGTTATGCATGGGCTCATCAATGTGGACTCCCACTCACCAAGGATGATCTGTCTGACAGCCACTGTTGAATGCCCAATATGCCAGCTACCATGGCCAACACTGAGTCCCTGGTATGGAACCTTTTCCTGGGGTGATTAGCCTGTGACCTGTTCATAGGTTGATTATATTGGATAACTTCCATCGTGGGAGTATGATTTTTCCTCACTGGCATAGACACATATTCTTGATATAGATTTGCCTTTGCTTCACGGAATGCTTCTGCAAAAGCTATGATCCTTGGACTCACAGAATATCTTATCCACCACCATGGAATTCCACACAGTATTGCTTCTGACAAAGAAACATATTTTACAGCCAACAAGATGCAGCAGTGGGCTCAGGCTCATGGAATTCACTGATATTACCATATACCTCATTACCCAAATGCAGCTGAATTAATAGAAAGGTGAAATGGCCTTTTGAAGACACAGCTGTAACTTCATCTAGGTGGCAAAAGTTTGCAGGGCTTGAGTAAGGTACTTCAACAGGTTGCATATGGTTCCAATCAGCACTCTTTGTATGGTACTGTGTCCCCAATAGCTAGGATTCATGGGTCCAGGAATCAAAGGACAGGAGTAGGAATGGTATCACTCACGACTGTGATGAGCTAATGTAAAACTAAATGTAAAAAATTACTCTTCTCAATGTTCTGTGACCCTACTTACTTGTATGACTGCAAGGAGGCTTGGTGTACCATTGATAAATCATCAATAGGCTGAGAGTTCCCAGAATAAATAAATAAATAAATAAATAAATAAATAAATAAATAAATAAATGTAAAGGTTGAAATGTTGTAACTGTACAAAATAACTAAGGTGCTGCTAACCAACTAAAGTGTTGCTGTTGTACTCAAGACCATGTGTATGTAGATGTACATTAAACAGGAATGTTATGGCTTATATCTAGTTGTTCCCCCAAAGCCTCTTGTAAAAATCATGGGCTGTCAAGCATGTAGCTCAAGGAGCAGGGCCAGAGAACCAGGGCGGGGCTTGATGGGTGGGGCCAGAGAGGCACAAACCATTGAACTGACAACATGAGCTTCTGCCCACCCCCCCGCCCTGGTGGCCTGTCTTGGAGGTATGGAAAAGATCATCCTGGACACAGCAGCACAGTATCTCAAGGTCTTGCTATGTAATTCAGACTGCTTTAAACTATGAAACTTTCAGTAACTGTGAACTAAATAAACCTTTACTTTCCTAAGTTTGCGTGTTGGGAATTTGCCCCAGCAGTGAAAGAAGAGTAACTAAGACAAAATTTGGTACCAGAGAAGTGGGCCATTGCTGTGGCTAACCCTGACCATGTGAATTACAAGCTGTTGGGAACGGTTTATGGGGATACACAGGAAAGGTTCAGAGATGTCGCCTACAAGAAAAGCACTGAAATAGCTTTGGCTGTTCTGATTGGAAAATTCTGATCAGAGCTCAGACCAGAATGATGATAGGAAGGTTGACTGCAAAGACCAGACAGGGAAGGTTTCTTTTGGGAAGAAGGACGGCACTGATTCTTGGACTCCAGATAACTTGTGTTTTGGCTTGGCAGAAAGTTTGTCTAAATTTTACCCATGTCCAGATACTTTAACTGAGACTGAGATTAAACATGGAGGACTAACTAATCTTTCAAAAGAAATCTCAAATCAGTCAAATATTGTGACAGTGGCATGGATATTGCTGGTGGCTATTAGTCAAATATATGTTGAGAATGAAGAGTAAAGAGCCCAGCAGAATGATTTAAAATGTTGTGAGTTTGGCCAAAAAGAAAGCACCAGGAAGGCTGTGGACTGCAAAGATAGAGCTGAGATCTCCACTGCCCAGGAGAATAGAAAAGATGTCCTGAGGGCATCACAGGAGGTGTCAGGTTCTCATCCTTTGCAGCCTCAGAATTTCAAGGGTGAGGGACTTTGCTTTGGTAAGAAAGCTGAAGAGCCCCATGTTCCAGAATGGAGGCAGTGGCCACACCAGGTTCCAGAATGGAGGCAGTGGCCACACCAGATTACAGAATGGCACCGGCATAGAGAATTTGTTTCTTGGAATCAGGGTCAGAGTACTCAGAAATCCATAACATTTTGCCCCTGGACCCCCAGAGTCTCATATACATCCCTTTCTGCAACAGACATCTCTGAAAGTTGCCAAAGTCCCAATAGTTTCGGCATTGCTGAAAAGTCCAAGTACCAAGTTTCCTTCAAGATCCAAGGCAAACTCTCAACTGTGAGCCGATATACAAATGAAAAGTTAAATGTATCCAACATTCAAAGGCACACGATAAACATTTCCATTCCAAAAGAAATACAGAGGACGACACAAACCACTGGGGCCAAAACTAGTCCAAAATGCAGTAGGGCAGACATTAAGTCCTATAGTTCCATGAGAAATATCTAGGTACTCAACTCCTACAGCTAAGAGAGAAGGAAACCTGGATACTGCTCCAGCTGGCAGCAGCCATTGGCATCATCCATGTGGCATTGGTTTTAGGTGCATGAAAAATGCAGGAGTTCTGAGGTTAAGAAGGCTTCCACCTCAATTTCAGAAGAAGGCCTGGGAGGACAGGCAGTGTGCCCCTGAGAGGCAGTGTGTAAAGTTGTGAGAGGCCTATTCCATGGAAACCCCAAAAGATTGGAAAAGCCAGGAATATGGATCATCTGAGGAAAACTGCAAGGAGGAAACAAAGCCAGCCTAAGAGAAAAGCTGTGGAAGCTACAACCACCATAAGTGCCCCAGAGTGGAGCCACACAGAGCTCTTGATTTGCCACAGATTGCTTTAGATGTTCCACATGGAGTTATAATGTTTTTGGAGAACTGTAGTTCAGGGAGACTCTTCAGGCCCAGATTCTCATAGGGGTCTGAAAGTTTTCAAATTCTTTGTTGATTAGGACAATATGAGCCATTTGGAATCTCTTCTCAGTAAGAGACCTTTTCTCTGTTGGAGCACCCCTTGGTGAGTCACATGAGGAGTTGGATTAAATATAAATCCCCTGGGCTCTGCTCTGCTCCATGACAGTGGGTGGAAGCACTGGATTTGTCTTTGGTTTCATTTTATCCTTGTTCCTTGTCTGTTGGTTGAGTCATTTTGTAATTATGTGTCAGTCTGCTTCTGCTTCTTTGACGCCCTTACAATGTAGTCTTGATCATTTCCAGGATTTTTGATAAAAAGCTGCTAACTATGGGGACCTTATCCACCTTGGACTCTGCACTTTGTGCAAACTGGAGTGACTCCATCTAGTGCAGTTCACATGGCCTCCAGAGGGCTCTTTTCACATCTCTCTTGTTTATGAGGTCCACTGGGTCATACTTAAAAAACTTGGATGTCCTGATTGAGTCCCATATATCCAAGCATGGATAGATTTATTACAGGACCTTCCTAAGTGGCTGAAGACTCGTCTCTGTTCCTGAGCATCACACCAACACACTTCCGGCACATAGCACTGGTTGACACTCTGGAGAAAGATTATCAGACTTCTAAAAAGCTGTCTGTGTTGCTCCAGGCACTTGAATCCCTCATTCCTAAATTGTACCACCCCCCTCCTTGCCCTTCAGCCCCTACCAGCCCTGCTCTACCACACACTCACAGTGGATTACTCTTCTCCCAGCCTCCTCCCTCAGCCCACGAATCTCCTTCCTCTACCTCTGCTGCCCCAATTCTTCCCCTTTGTGAACAATTTGGTGAAGAGGACTGTCCCTTCATGGTATATGTTCCCTTTTCAACCAGTGATTTGTATAACTGGAAAAACCAGAATCATTTTTCTCAGAATCCACAAGGACTTATTTCCCTTTTAGATGCCATCTTCACTCATCAGCCCTCTTGCAGCTTTTGCAGACTCTCTTCACATCAAAAGAGAGAGAGAGAGACTTCTCATTCACTGGTAAGAATCTTTCCCTTTGACTCACCTCACCTGGGATCCCAACTCTCAAGGAAGTATGGAGACTCCAGAATGGTATCACCGGTTTCTCTTAAAGGCTGTCAGGATGGTGGCTAAAAAGCCTACCAATTTGTCTAAAGTTACAGATGTTAGTCAGGGCCCAGATTAGTCCTGGTAGTGTTCCTTGAGTGCCTCAAAGCAACATACCAGATATATACATCAATAGACTTAGAGGCTCATGAGAGCCACACCTTGAATATTGCTTTTTGCATCTCAATTGGCCCCAGACATTAAAAAAAGCCTCAAAGATTAAGATTTGAAAAGTCATTAACAGAACTAGTGGAGACAGCTCAAAAGGTTTTTCACACCTGAGAAGATCCTCAGGAGAAAAACAATAAAAAAAAGATGGCCAAAAGAAATAGGGTAAAAAAAAAACCACTTCTGGGTAAACACCAATGCATCTATTTTAAGGCAGAAGGTCACTGGAAAATGATTGCCTTAAACTTAAGAAACAAAGGCTGGCCCAAGTTCTAGCCCAGAAGAAAACAGATTATCAAAGCCAGGGCTCACAATCAGGCCCCCAGAAGCCCATGGTCACCTTCAAGATAGGGGGCTAACCTGTCCAGTTCTTAGTTGATACTGTAGCCACTTACTCAATTTTACAGGAGCTCATTGGGACCTATCTGACCAAAGGTCCCAAATTCAAATGGCTACAGTAAAAACTATGATGTATCCATGGACCAAGGCCTGAGTGGAAAACTTGGGGTCAAAACGGATAATCCGGGGCCGGTGAGATGGTTCAGTGGTCTAAAGCGCCTGCTTAGGAGGGCTCAGGCAACTCGGGGACTGCGGTTCGATCCCTGGCACCACATGCTGCGCCAGCGCCACCACCAGGGCAGGCTGAGCCAGCCACAAAATAAATAAATAAAGAAACAAACAAACACAACAAGCAAATAAATAAATAAATAAATAAATAAATAAATAAAATTAAAAAAAAAACAAACCGGATAATCCTCTTATTCCTATATGCCTATATGTCTATACCCCTTATTGATTGTAACTCACCCCACAAGTTACAAGCTCAGATATCCTTTGGGGAAAACAACAACAACATACATGTCTCATTTGGAAAAGAATGCCCCTTGCCTCAGACCATTTTGTATACTTGTCCCTTGACCAAGGAAACTTTGTTGTTAGTCAAAGAGGAGTTGCAAGAGGGTCCATTAGATTTACTCTCCAAATGGATTTCAGAGATTTGGATCTGTTGAACAAGATGGGTATGAGCTAAACATAACCACCCCCAGGGTTAGCCATCCATCAGCCCCTCACTGTAGTCTTTCTCCTGCCTGGGGTTTCCCATGCTTGGGTCAGCCAATATCCCTTGAGTCTACAGGTCTGACTAGGAATCAGCGTCCACATACAGTGGCTAAAGAAGAAAGGTATTCTTGTGTCCTGAAAATTGGCTTGGAACATGTCCCTAATGCCAGTGCAAAAACGAGGAACATCAGCCCAATGAGTGAAGTTAATCACATTGACTCAAGCTCTTTGATGAAAACAAGACAAAAAGGCACTTGGCTGATAGCTTGTTCAACAGATCCATTGGGGAACTCATCTGGGAGAAAATAAACTGGCTGAACTACTGAAGAGATTCTTCTTCACACCCAAATTAAATCAGCTAACAAAGGAGGTGAACCAGCGATGTATTCAATGTGCTCAGGAAAATCTGAGGATTACTCCTTAGCAAGGACAATGAGTCCAAGGCATGTCACCTGGGGAACACTGGAAAACTTGACTTTACAAAAATGGGTCCAGGGAGAGGCAAATATCACTGCCTCCTCATCCTGGTAGATACTTTTACTGGATGGCTTGAGGTTTTTGCCACTCAGACTGAATCTGCTTGCAACAAAGCTATTGACAGAGATCAACCCGCAATTTGATTTGCCCCTAACTATGGGGTCTGATAATAGTCTGGCTTTCACAGCCCAAGTAACAAAAAATTTGTCCCAATCCTTAAAGATAGAATGAAAACTTCATTGTGCCTTCAGATACCAGAGTTCAGGACAGAAAGAATAAACCAAATTTTAAAGGAAACTATTGCAAAATTAGGGATTAAAACTGGCAATAACTGGGTGTGTCTCCTTCCTTTTGTCCTATTCAGGATAACCTCCTTTAAATCTACATATGGAAGAGCTCCCCCTTTGATTCCTAAACTGGGGATGAAATCCTGGCATCCATTACTAACGAAGAACTTATTAAGTCTTTACAAGCTCTGCAATCTACTCTGCAGGCTACTCACTCCCTCTTCTGCCATAATCACTCACAACCTAAAGACTGACATCCTGCTGGCAGCTGAATCTGTCTTCTGGTGTGGACCAATAAATGAGATCCATCCACTCTAGGGTCCCACTGGGTTGAACCAGATCCTGTCTTCTTGAGCACTCTCACTGCAGGAAAAAAGATATTGTATCACTATTATCACAACAAGCCTGCCTTGGTGGACCGACAATCAAATAAGTGGACTTTACAAAAGACTACCAATCCCTTAAAATTCAAGCTGATAAGACGTGGCTCTCCTGGATCGTGATAGGGCTAGCTGAGTCCTGGCATTCTGCCATCACGTATATGTGGTGGCTGACTCAAACTCTAGATGGAACAAAATTAGCAAAATGTACTACTACTCAGTCCCCTGAGTTCCTTATCTCACTTTAAAGCCTCTTTGGATGCAAGGAAAATAAGATAACATGGGCCCCAATGAGAAAAACCTGTCAAGAATATCACCTACTCTATGTATGCCCTAGCAAAAACAGCTACTATATTTGTGCAGATGTCACAGAAGATGTAGGGGTCTTTTTCTAGAGCTGGGGATGTGAGGCTATTGTCCCTTGGATAGACAGAAACCCCTTACTGAGTGTAACTAGGGTTCCCACAACCAACCAGCTAAAAATAAAGGTCAAGAAAGCCACTGGTAGATCTTGGCTTAGAGGTAATGATTGGAGCCTTAGAACCTCTGTCACAGGACATCATCCTGGGCTCACTTTTACTATACAGAAGAGGTCAGACCCTGGAAATGCTCCTTTCAGCCCTACTGGGGCACTAAATGGTCTCACTTTGCCTCCACAAGCTTCTCCCCTTAAGATTAGCAATTCTCCC
>PVKN010030202.1:0-12792 GCA_004027915.1 Capromys pilorides
CACTGCTTAATGACGCAAGTGAAATTTTAATTTTCCATTTTATTTTATTTACTTCTGCCCTTCTATACTACATTCTAGAAAGGTACTAATACTATTAATTTCAAATTTCACAATTGTCACACCTACAAGCTAAAATATAGTCTTTACTCATCTAAAATAGGTGAAAAGATAGCATAACTTTGAAATGATCATTCTTTTAAAATTTTCTCTTCTTCAAAAATCGCTCATTAGCTTAAAAATATGCAAGTGATGTTTATTTAAAACTACTGTTAGATTGAACATTTTCCTTCATCATGAAAGATCATCTTGCATGCTGTGTAGTTTTCCATGGTGTGAGCTGCTTCTGGTTTGGCCTTTCACCTGTTTCTGGCTGATAATGATCTCTTCTAGTCATGGCTGTTACACACAACTGTGCTACGAGTGTCTCTCTGCATAGGTCTTTCACTGCACCCTTGATTGGTTCTTTAAGATCCACTCTTGGAAGTGTAATTACAGGGTCAATGACCATTGATAAAGCTTCTAAAGCCTAATACTAAATTCCTTTCTAGAAAGGTTATAATGTTTTATTCTTCAGCTACCATACATAAATCCTCAGTAGTAATAGATCTTATTTTTAGTAAATCTAATCTAAAGGGAAAGCCAAACAGTTTTTTATGTTTTGTTCTCAATGTAAAATACTACCAGTGAAACCTAGCATGGTTTTTCATGTAAACAAAACATTAGTATTTATATCATGTTCTCTTTTTTAATAACTTAGCAGTTTTTCTCTCTTATAAATTGCTGGTTTATAAATAACATTTAGCTAATAAAGATGTGGTTTTCACCTAAAGAGTTTTTAAGTATAAAGTACTATTTTATTTATGAATTATTCAATCACCATCAATTACTCATCAGTCATAGTATTTGTTCATTATAACTTTTCTTTATAAAACATACCTCATTAATTTTCCAACATAAGTAGAGATTGAAATTGTTACTTACTTAATTTATTCATTCATTCATTCATTCATTCATTCATTCATTCATTGGCTACAGTATCTCACTATGCCATTCAGATTTGTAGTGATCCTCCTATCTCAGCTTCTTCAGCGCTGGTACTACAGATGTGTACCACCATGCCCGGTTTCTGGGCCAGAAGTTCATGTTGTACTAGAGATAAAACTCACACCTTGAGTTTGACAGGCAGATACTTAGACTGCTGAACTCTTTCCCCTGCCCTGAAGTTGCCACATTAGTAGCTGTCCCTTGGCTCAGAGGTGCCAGCTGAGTCAACTACCTTATCTCCCCTCAGGAATCTAGGTCTCAATCAACAAGCCCATTGATCTGAAAATAGGGATTGGTTCAGAAAAAGAATCCTCATGTAAATTGATTTGAGCAAACTTAAAACTATTTTGTTCCTTTTAGGTGATGCCTGATTGTACATCTTTTGGGGATGCCATGTACAAGTGTGCAGCATACAAAAGTCAAATCAGGATCATTGGCACTTATATTCCTTCACCATTGCTCTGTACGGGAAGTCTTCTGAATCTCCTCATTCTTCTTAAAACATTTCATATGCTACTGTAAACTCTAGTTCCCTGCTGTGCTGTGCCACTAATCTGCCTCATCCTGTCTTAAGGAGCCCACACATAGGCCACTTCCTTCCCTGTGGAGGTCCTGCTGCATGGGTGTGAAGCCATCAGTTATAGCAGCTTTTTAACTACAAGAGTCAGCCAGTCCAGAGAGGAAGCTGAGCCAGTATGAGACAGGGCCTGAGCAGTCATCCCTAGGGTCATCTTGCTACCAGATTTCCAGACCTGTGAGCAAATAAATGCTTCAGAGTTTTACCTTGACTAGGATTTTCTGTTACTTCAAAAGAAAGCTTCCCAAATGACAGGAATACTATTTATTAAATTCAATTTTCTTCTTACCTCCATATGGATTTATTCCCTGTATATTTGTCATGTTAGAGAACTCATGCCTTCACATGTTGCCTGAGATGTTTCTCTCCATTATGACTTATGAAACTTTAATTGTTCTTAAATTTCCATTTAACAACTTACCTCCTCTATGGAGTCATCCACAAATATCTGGTGTGTTCCTAATAAATGGAGAAATTTAAATTGAAACATTACAGTAAAAGACACATTGTCATTAATTCTCAAAATACTCACACTGGGCATTTATCATTCTTGGCATTTTCTGAAGCAATTCTGGAAGTCTTTTTTTTTTTTCTGAGTGTCTTAATGAAGTATGATTAAAAAAACATACATCAAATGCAGCTGCCAATTGCCATCCAAAGTAGAGGCAGGCTTTCAGAGCCAGGATGGTGTGACCTCAGCCACCTTATTTACTGTATTGAGCACTCTGTGACTTCTGGTTCTTCCTCATAGCCAAGATGACTATGAAAGGTAAGTATTTTGCATCTATTTAGAACATAAAGACAGTTATGACAGAACAATGAAAGTCACAAAGAAGACTTGTAGAACTGCTTTAGGAAGTAGAAAAAAAAATGGCCAGCAGTATAGTTCAGCAGACTAAGTGCTTGCTTAGGTAAATGCATGGGCCAGAGTTTGATCTCTGGCACGGCAGGCCATGCTGGCCCAGTCCCCTGGATGCACTGAGCCAGGAATGGAGTCTGGACTTGGTGACACATGCTTGTAATCCCAGCACTAGGGAGGCAGAAATCAGCTGGATCACTAGAAGTCCAAGATGCTTAGAGAGACTCTGCAAAAAAAAAAAAAAAAAAGAAGTAGCAAAATAGGATCATAAATTTGTTCAAGTGAGAGAAAATATTTTCAGGGGAAGTAATAGCAATGTGCCTCTTACTGCAACAAAGTTTAAAATTTTAAACATTTGTCACCTTTTTCCTATCATGACATAAACTCCAGCAAGAAGTGTTATATATATTTGCTATTGTAGTGGTCATTATTTTTACTAATCGATTGAGAGATTCATTCATTCATTTATTCAATACTTCCTCTTTGCACTCTAAATCCCAAACATACAACATGTTATCTCATATAGCCTGTGCTGTGTTCTGGATGTTGTATAGTACTGTTCTTCCAAAACAGTCATTGTAACTTTTAGAAATGTATCTCATATAAGGATGGGAAGCAGGTAACCTATATTTTATTTTCTATTAATAAATTTCTTCAGCTTTCAGAAATTTTCTGTGTTAAGAATATTACTTTTTAAGGGCTTGCCACTTAGCTCAGCAGATTAAAGCACCTGCAAGCAGGTGCAGGGGCCAGGGGTTCCCTCCTCAGATCTGTCATGTCAGCCCTGTGCTCAGGCCACACTGAGAAGGCAATTGAGACTGGGCCTCGTGGCTCATACCTGTAATCCTACCAATTGGGAGGCTGAAAATAGGAGGATCACTATGAGTCTGATCTAGTAGTGAGACCCTGTAGACCCTATACTAAATTCATTTGAAAAAAAAAAAAGAAACCCTGAAGTCTTTACTTCTTTACTTCATTGTTATGGCCCACTACTCTTCCACTGTAAACCATCCCTTCATACCTACTTATTCTCTGTGAGTCTTCTGGTCACATTTACAGCTGCAGATCTGACCTTTCTCCTGAACATCAGAATTCCAAATTGCAACCTATCCAACATTTTTAATTGGGTATGTAATAAACATGAAGCTAACCCCAAATTTACCATTTTGTCATCTTCTTTGCTTTCCTTTCATTGCTAAGACAAAATACTTTGATGTCAAAAATTAAAAGAGGAAAGGTTTATTTAGCTCATGTTTTGCACAGGTTTCAGTTCATAATCGGCTGGCTATAAGGCAGACTGGCATGGCACAGGGGCAATAGCTCAAGGCAGCAGAACACAGCAGAAGCAGCAGGAGCAAAAGGAGAGGTAAAAAGCCTCTTTTTCCTCTTTTACGTTGTCACCAGTCTAGGAGGATATTCCAGTTCCCTCCCCTTGCACAGGACGAGGATGTTTGCAAAGTGAGCCTCCTAGCCCCTTGCTGAATAAAACTTTTTTTTTTTTTTCATTTTATGTACTTGGTACATGGTCTCACTACACAGCTCAGATTCATAATGATCTTTCTGTTTTCAGTCTCCCCAGCTCTGGGATTACAAGCGCTGGGATTACAAGTGCATGCCACCGTGCCTGGACTCAGTCGCCAGCTGAGCGAACTTCTCAATTTGACACAATGTAGTGACCATTACACTATCTCTGCAAATGCTAAATTCTACTACTATTCAGATACTCAGGTCCTACATGGAGGTGTGTCTGTGTCTGCCTGTCTCTGTCTCTCTGCCTCTTTCCCACTTCCATTGCTCTATGATATGTATAAGGAGCAAGTCATGAAGTCATGTTGATTTTCTCTGCAAATTATGTTAGCTTCTACATCGCAATGATAATTCAATCCTGGACTGAGATCATAGTGCTCTATACATTTTATCCTCAACTCCTAATTTCTATCATCTCTTTTTCTATTCAAAGGTCAATGATGTTTCTTAAAAAATCAAGTCAAATTACCTTTCAGCTCAGACTTAACCACTGTCTGTTTCATTGAGCAGAAAACTCAGAATCCCTATCTCCCCTAAAGGGCCCTAATCTGGCCACATAGTGCCTTCTGGTCTCACTTCCTTGCCTCTTCCTCAAGCTTGTTTCCAGCTGTCCTCCTGGACATTCTTGGACAGGTGAAATGTGGACTTTGTAGGGGTCATATGCTATGATGGGGAATTTTCACTGACACAGGAACAGCTCTCTCTGATTTCACTGAGTTTTCAGGAGAATGATCAGCTGCTTAAATATTTCCATTCTGCCTTGCCTAAAAGAGCATGTCCAATGCTTCAGATTCATATACAAAGCTTCCTCCATTTATGATGGTTCAGTCCAACAGTTTGGGCTTAGGGTTTTTAATTTTATGAAGGTGTGAAAACATACCAATATAAATATTCTGCTTTTCATTTTTGATGAAGGGTAAATGAAATCCAATAAATTACTTGAGATATCAACTCTTTATTATAAAAGGAGCTTTGTGTTACAAGACTTTTCTTCAGCTGTAAGTTAAAGGTAATTTTCTGAACATATTCAAGGCATGCACAGCCAAGCTATAATGTTTGATAGGTTAGGTGTGTTAATGTACTTTTGACTAAATGGCATTTTCAATTTACAATGGGCTTGTCAGAATATAACCCCACAGTACATTGAGCAGCAATTGTATTCTACCTTATTCTTCTTGGCAGTTATCACTGCCTGGAGGATATATTTAAATTTAAAAAATTGTATTCCCCTATAAAAATATAAACTCACTAAGAATAGAGTCTGTAATGGTTCTTTTCTGTGTCAATTTGGCTAGGCTATAGTACTCAAATATTAATTAAACATGAATATAGGTGTCCGTATGAAGATATTTTGCTGCTATTTTTAACAACTCTAATTGATTTTAAGTAAAGGAAAGGAGACCAGGCACATTAATCTATGTGGATCTCATTTAATAAACTGTAAGATCCAAAAGCAAAATTAAGATTTCTCTGAGGCCAGGGAATTTTACCTGTGGACTTTGGTTTCAGGTTCTTTAGAATCAGAAGCTTGCCCCTAACCATACTGAAGACATCCCAAGGAAAATTTAAAAATTAGGATTTCTTCTAAAGATAAAGTTTTTCTCCAGCTTCTTCTTGTTGAGAGCAGAAACTATCATATCTTTCCTCTAGTGCTGAGGAGGGTTCTGCATTTGCTGAGCCCATTTGGTGATTTAGCTTGACTCAGTCTCTACACATGCACCTCCTAGCTCTTGATCTACTCTTCCTATCAATTAAAGATCTCTCTGTTTCAAGAATAGCTGTCCTCCTAAATTGGCCAAATTGTAAATTAGTTGTTTTTTTCTCATTTTTATGGGCTTTTCTCATAATCTTAATGGGGATGGGGCAGTTCAGTCAGTCAGTAATTTGGGGTCTGGATTTAGGTCTTTGATTCCTCATCTACAACATTACTATAAATAAATTATATTCACAGAAGTTTATGTACTTAATTAAATCTCTCTCTCTCTCTCTCTCTCTCTCTCTCTCTCTCTCTCTCTCTCTCCTTATAGACTGTGCTTCTCTGGTGGGCCCCTGGCTGATGCAATGACTACGAAGGGTGTTTCTGTTTGCCCCTCTGGATCTCTTCTACCACTTTATTCAGTGCAGCATGAGCCTCTTCTGACTGCAGGAATTGTCCCCCTTCTGCCTTCCAGGCAGATATAACCAATGGGAGGCCATTTCAGCCAATGGAGAGGCAGGAGAAGGATATTTAGTCATCAAGTTTGCTTCCAGTTAGTTAATGCAAGCCTTCTGCTGCAGGCTACTCTTGTGGGTCCCTTTTCTACATGTACTACCTCTGGATTCCAAGTATAGTTCCCTCCCATAGAGCAGTTAACATTTTTGCTGATGTTGGAATATTGTATTCTCCTTTGTTGTTTTCCTTAAAACCTAAGTGGTCTTTGTTATACTCTCCTCATATATTGTATTTAAGTGTGTTGCACAGTTTCCTATGGGGACAAAACAGCAGAAATTTTATTGCCTTTCCTTTTTCTCCATCGCTATCATATACAATGTTGGAAATCCATACATATTTGATGAAGTGATGACCGAACTGACATGTAGGTAGCATGTTAGTGTGCTGTACTAGTGCACAAACACTGCCAGCTTAGATTCTCAGAAGCAACATAGAGCGTGGGTGCACCTTCCATTTGTCTTTGTGTCAAGCCATTGAGATTTAGAAAAAGCATTGCCAATCTTATTAAACAGCAAAATGGATATTTCTTCTCTTGATTTCTGATTTCAACCTACAACACATGGTAGTACTTAGCTAGGCCCAATCTTGCACTGATTGTTTTTGTTTACAGTTTCTTTGCTTCTAGGACCACTATAAGTATCTTGAGGGCAATAACAAGTTTCCATCCATTTATTTTATAAAACCTGAGTAATGTTCATTGTTTATTCCATAAAAGCTTAGAATAACAGCTTTGAATATTACTTGTTAGCACATGGAATCATTGGAATTTTTGCTAATGATTATGTGAGAGTAGTTGCTCTATCTCATGTCAGAATTTAAAATTGTATATGCATACTGAATATAAGGACTAAATTTTATCTTAACATATTGTAGTGTGTTAAGAATTTTTAAAAGGCCCACTGCACAGTAACCTACAGCTACACATCCTTTCATAATAATTAAACAATAAAACAAGAAGTAAATAGTAAAACTTCATCCATGACATTGAGTAGCAGCAAGGAAAAATTTCACTATCTCTTCCTTTGGTATGTAAGTTATTGTCTTATGAAGCAGGAAACTATATGGCTTGAAGATGCTATATGAGTTCACTGATTTGAACTGGGCACTAAATTTTGGTATATCCCACAGAAATCATTAAATTTTTTTTATTCTTCCACCAACCCATTTGGGGACATCCAGAGCTCTCAAAGAAGGAATACATGATTAAGAAATTTAGCCTACACTGAGTTAATAATTTTTTTCACTAAACATTTAATAAAACTAAAGCCTTGCGATATAGCATTAAAGTAGTAGCATCCATACTTATCAGACAGGACTGACTGGAAAACTCAGCAGATTAACGTGCCTGCTCAGGCAGACTCAGGGACTGAAAGAACAATTGAGACTGGACATGGTGGTGAGCACCTGTAATCTCAGTGCTTGGGAGGTTGAAAACAGGAGAATCACTTTGAGCTCAGTTTGCATAGTGAGAACCTGTAGACCCTGTAGACCTTATCCTAAACACAAAAAAAGAGAGAAGAATGAAATAGTTAAACATATAGGCAGTCTTAAAATATATATGCACATTTTTGTGATTACATAAGCCCAGAGTAAAACGCTCTGCTTGTTAACAGGACTAATGCCTCTCCCCCTGTGAATAATACAATCTCCCCAGGTCATCAGAAGGACTCAGTGCTCTGAGCAGAGCTGAGCTTCTCCCTGCAGCATGCTGAGAAGGAGAGCAAATGTGCTTTGTCAATTAGCTAGTTATTGCCTCTTTCATTTTAAAAAGATCAACTTGCTCTGATTAGAAAACCAGAGGAAAGGAACTTTAACAGCAAGAGAACACTAAAACCAATATCGTAGAAGACCAAATGGAAAGCATTAAAATGTACTATGGATTGTCTTGCCTGAAGAAATGGTCATTATCTTGCGATCATCGCAAAAAGATGGACCTGTGCTTCTTCAAGTTGTGTGATCTTACCTCTCTTGGTTAATGAAGGTGGAAATGGTACTAGTGTATAGTCATGAGGGCATTCAGACCTGAGGGGCTTAAGTCACTGAGGATTTCAGAACAAGTGCAGCCAGATTCTCTGCCTCAGCCATGCCACCTCCAAACTCAAGCCCGGCATAAGGTATTTAATTTGCCCACCTCATGTTTCTGAACTTGTGCTTCTGAACAATGACACATCCTTCCAGTGTTATATACTGAAAGGGGTCATATCTCTACCTGATATTACAATTTGATATTGATATTTAACCAACTCTCATGAATTAAATTTTTCCTGTTTGTCAACAAAATAAACATCTAAATTCCTAGAAAAATATTGTGCATTCCTGAACAGCACATCCATATTTTTGATTCTGAAATTCTCATTATCTTACAAGGCACCGTTATACAAAATGGAGACAGCATTAATTTAGAGTAATCCTGCAACATTTCTACTTGTTAAATATTTACTATTTTCAAGGAAAATAACAACAAACCCTAAAACTCAAGACAAATTTCCCTTGTATTTCCTCCCCCAGAAAGCAATCTAATGCAGTAACATGTCAACAGCACATTTTTCTATATGAAAGAGAAAAGCTAAATTGGTGGAAAGTAATCCATATTGGAAGCAATAGGGATTGCATCTTGCTGGCATAAAACAAAGCATTACTTAAGCGTTAGCAAGAGAGATCACCGATTCATTTTCTTCCCAGAGCTGTCTAAAAAATAATATCTAGCTTGAGAGAGAGGATGACTTTGGAATAAAAGCTAAGGAAAGAGAATGTGAAAAAAACTAATAGCCAAGCACTGTAAGCTTGGCAGAGAGACATGGAAAATTCTCCTGAGCTGTAGGGCTTTTAGCGTGACAGCCCTGATGTGTTATCCTCCCTACGTATACACATCCTAATTGGAAATGTGGCATTTTATGCATACACACGCATGCAGTCAGCATAAAAGGGCAATCCATGTCTTAGGGAAGATTCATCTCATGGAGATAATATGCATGGGAAGGAGTGGAGCGAAACTTCACCACAAATCACCTTTTTGTAGTTCTCTGAGAGAGGAAGAAAACTCCCAAACATTGTTTACTGAGACTGGGAGGGTTCAGTTCCCTTCCTTGTTATTTATTTTTAAAAGCATAGATCACTTCAGTTAGTAAACTAACAGACAGAAGTGTGTGAAAAATGTAAGGTTGGTTTTATTCATTTAAAAAGGATTCTTAGGCAGTAACATGCTGGGTTGCATCTAACTAGGAAAGCACATGATACTTTTCATTTAGGGTTGATTAATTAACCTAGAATGCCTCATGGATGTTTTTCCTTGGTTATTTCACATATGTCTCTGTCTCTGTCTTTGTTTGTTTGTTTCTTTTCTTTTCTTTTGTACTGGGAATCAAACTCAGGACCTCGCACTTGCCACTTGCCAAGCAGGCGCTTGTACCACTATAGCTGAGCTATATTCCCAGCTATGTCTCTATCTAAGTCTATGTCTAGACATATACATACTTTTTTTCAGATAAAGCTTCACCTAGGTGACTCTTTCTCTGTTTGATGTCCAAAATGGCATTTTTGCTTTTCCTCCAAGGGAGGGAATGAGCCTGGGGTGCATCTTGTGGGCTGCTGGCTAGCAATGCAGAGAAAGTGAGAAGGGTGGAGGTATGGTATCTTCTGATATGAATGCAGTGACTGCCGAAAGCTTATATGCTGCTGCACATATCAGGGCCAATGTAAGGAGGCATGAAGAGTTTGGCTGTAACTCATGCCAGCACCTGCAACCTTTCCAACCTCACCAGTGCTGCTACTCTGTAATTCATGGTCAATAATCAGAATCATTCCTTGTATAAAACTCATTGCCAATTAAAGGTATCTGGTGCCTAATGCTTTTGAAATACATGACTTTTGTCTTATGCTCTGTGTTCTGTAATGGCTGTTACTTTAGGACAAGAGAAAGCTGAAGCTGGAAAAGAAATCTACCTGTAGCAATAGTATAGTAGTGGAGCAATACAATTCTCCCAATAACACAGAAAAGTTATTTCTCACAAATTTTCAGTTTTCCTTTTGTCTAAATATCTGAATAATTATGTCATACTTTGACCAGAATTACAAGTAGAATCACCCTAAATTTGTATGGTTACTTTCAGTATAACAATTGTTCAACAAATATTAAATTTAATCTGAGTGATACTCTGACTTTCTACACTTCTCTACCCCTTTTTGGGGTTATATCAATTTTGGACATGCTCACTTTACATGCGGCAAATAACTTAATTCATTACCAGATTATACTCCTGAGAGATTCTTTTCTCTGAGCCTCCTAAAAGGTCTTATTTCTGCTAATTCAATCTCCCCAAAGCATTTTCACAATCAACAAATATGAATCATGCTATAACATTTTGCTAAATCTAATATTCTACATTTTCTCAGTCTTGGATATCACTCACCTGCAATTACCCTACTCAAATGGACTTTTGTAATTCTTGTAGAACCGGGTAACCAGATTAGGTGAATTAGAGTTGGAAGGCAGAGGCCATGTGTTGTGAGATAGAGACTTGTCTATCTAGCAGACAGCATGTGAGGGGTTGATTATACTGAGGTTTTTCTGCAGCTTTATCCAACAAGAAACACTAGTTGCCGTTTGCATTAGTCATTTCCCATGGCTTGGACACAGTATCTGGCACCCAAAATTTAAAGAAGGAGACATTTAATTTAGTTCAGTTTTAAGGAGTTCACTTCATGTTTGGAACCATATCATGCTATGTAAGTGAAGCATAGCAGAGCTACTTAGTACTAGGTGGCCAGAAAGCAGGTGGGGGGGGGGCGGTCAGAGAGGGACACCAAGATCAGATTCCATGAGCACCAACTACACTGATGAGAGTGTCCCACCAGCTCTCCCAGGCAGATCCCAAGGACAATAAGTTGAGTAGACTGTGACACCATCCCTGAGACTAAGTCAGAACTATGCTCATTTCAGAACACTGATTGATTGATAGATTGATTGGTTGGTACTGGGAATCAAACTGAAGACCTAGAGCTTTACTAGACAGGAGCTACCGAGCTATAACCCGAGCTCAACATAGAATATTTATTTGGGGTGTCCCTTCCTAGCAGTTTATTCATATTTGGTGTTTTCCCTTACCTGTGATTTAAAATGCTATAACTGGCCTGGGGATATAGCTCAGCCACATGAGGACGTCCGTGGCAAGCGTAAGGTCCAAAGTTTGATCCCTTGATTACCACAAAAAATAAGATAAGGTAAGATAAGATAAAAGAAGATAAAATACCATGACTTATTTTATAGAATATATTCATCCATAGAGGCCAAAACCAAGTCACTATTCTTATTTATCTTCATTGTTTTTAAAAGCACTCTTTTCAAGAAAATTTTGTTCATAAAATATAGAGAAATTCACTGTGCACACCTAAATATTTAATGGTATTTACTGTGGGAAAAATAACAGCTTACTATTTTTATAAATAAAATGCTATGATAATTTGCATATTTTAAAGAAACCTTATATTTTGCTTTGAAATTACATTTTTGAAGGGGAACAATGACAACGAAATGAAACATCACATCTTATGGCTTGAGCTCCACTTCCTGGGATTTTGTTGAGAATGTGGCTCTTTGTGTTGAAAAAGCTTGATCTGGGTTTTGTATTGAAAAGCTTGATCTATAAAAAGATACAAGAATTCAAAGATAACAATTCCAAATATGCCAGTAAAGAGCAAATTTGGCACTAGTTTTGCTAGAAACAAACAACAAATGAAAGTAGTGCGTATTTTTAGAAATATAGTTTACTCAGCCACACAGCATTAAACATTTTCTTTCTACCATGTGCTGTGTAGGCACTAGGAATGAAGAGATGAACAAAAACAGGCCTCTACCCTTATGAAATTCAGACTTTAGCTTGGTATTCTTGGAACAGTGGGTCTTTTTCAAGTGCTTCATCTGGGAAGCTTTTTAAAAATACTGGTTTCTAATTTTCTTCTCCGCATTTGAATCTCCAACAGTCAAGCCCTGAAATATGTACCTGTGATGTTTTCTTTTAACAAAATCCCTTTGGCAATCCTGTTCTGTCCCAAATTAAAGAAATTTATTTATCAAATATGCCTGGAATATGGCTGAGGCTCCAATTTGTACAATACATGACTGCAGTTGATGAGGGATTTCTTGAAAATATCCCTTTAACTTTCCTAGTGTCTGATTTTGTTCTATGAAACAAAGGTAAAGGAGCTGACTGAGATGACATCTAGGGTTCCTTTCCCCTCCAAAGCTTGTCTTCAGCAAGAAATGTTGTTTCTGGGTGGCTCTTGGTGCTGGGTGACACATTATCTGGCTTCCTTCTTCTCTAGTATTGTCTGGTGTTACCTCTGGCAAGGAATAAATATGGCACAAAATGTGAAAATAATGAACAGAAACAAAAACCTGATATTTGAGATTTAAAAGCCAATGTCTAGGCAAAAGCAATAAGATTGAGAAGACTATACAATGAATCCGAACCACTTTTTTTCTTGAACTGCCTAAATCAGATACTTTCCTGGGCTCAAAGACGAAAGACCAAGCCACTGAAATGAAATGATGGGGTCAAATGAGTTTCATTTGTT
>PVKN010030203.1:0-12794 GCA_004027915.1 Capromys pilorides
AATTTCTACTTCCCTGCAGTTTGGATTTCTCTCTTTCTGGTTCTTAGTGGTGAAACACAACCAACTAAACCTCCTAGGTTTTTAGATACTGTTTCCATTACCTTGAGAAAAGACCTTGGTGCCATTTCATAGGTCTTAGAGGAGGGCTCTCACTTGCCCACCAGGGGTCAACTGCTCCAGCTTGAATCAACCATCTGTCCTAGTTACTAAGATCATGGTGTCTACCTTCCAGTATGGATGACAGGCATGGGGGAAGGCAGTTCCCCAGAGGAACATGCAAAAGGAAGGTGAGTACGAGGTAAATAGGTTTAGTTTATTCTAGAAAGGTTGAGTCCATGTTCCAAATTTAGAAGAAAAGTGGATGACTTCATGTCATTTCAAGTCATCTTAAATTAGTATTAGGGTGACTTGCTTCCAGCACCATCTGATCCAGCTCACACCTTAAGAAATCAGAGCTGCTTCAGAGTTGTGCCCAGAGGTCATAGATGCCATCACCTTCAGCACAGTGCAGTTTGGGTAAGGACTCCTGTTTTGGACTTGAAGAGTCTCTACTGTGGTATGATGGACATGAGACAAAGATATCACATTAGTTCAGCATGACCAGAAATTGCTTGACCAAAACATAAGAATGTATGTGATTTCTTTCCCAGGCCATCCACTGAGTAAGGAAAGGGAATGGATGCCTTTAGGGACCCAACAACTGGAGCTAGTGATAATATTTAATTATTTGTCATGGAGACTTAGATCAGACATGGGCTCAATTGTCCCCCATGTAATGACATCCTAAGGAAGGCATCTACTGGTACTGCCTAGTGATGCTGTATCCCACGATCCCCTACTGATCTTCTACGTCTCCAGCACGTTCAGGCTGCTCCAGCATCACACCATGGCCTGGTCTGAGCCAGTTGTCACATCTATGTCTTAGAAAGAAGAAAAGGGAAGGGAGAGGGTGAAGGGAGTTTGCTGGAGTCAGCAAACTCCTTAAAGCATTTTCTCAGAAACCCTGTCCAAAAATGTCCCTGACTTCCCATTTCTGGAACTTAGACTCCAAGCTACTCCTATTTGCAAGAGGCCAGGAAATGGAGTCTTTGATTAGCTGCCTGCTGGCTTCATCAAGTAGGGTTCCATGAAAATGAAGAGGAGACAATGGACAATGAGTTGGGACCTAGTAGAGTTTATCTTAGCTTCTCTTTCTTTAAGTCCTCAGTTTCCTTATGTACAGCAATGATTCTCCCACAGGCACTGACCACTCTGCTGCCCTGCTTTGAGAATTAGCTACTTTCCGAATTTCCCGTATTTGTTCCCTGAGCAGCAACCATGTGGCACTACCCAAAAGAGAGCAGATATGCCTGCTTCATTTTAGTGGGGGTGAAGATAAAAATACAAGCCAGGGGGAGATAGCAACATGGCACAAGTGCCTGCCTGGCAAGTACAAGGTCCTGAGTTCAAATTCTGGTACCACACACACAAAAAAGTGTTAAAAATACAAGTCAGATAAATAGTGTGCTTGAGAGTCATAATTGCTTAAATAAACAAAGAAATAAAGCAGGGACATGGGATATAAATAAATTATTGCGGTGGTAGTTGCTGAAATTTCAGATAAGGGGGCCAAAGAAGGTTTCACTGGGAAGAGGATTTGGAGAATCCAGGCATAAGGAAGAGAAAGAGCTGGACCTAGGAAGAAGATTCCCAGGATGCTTAGCTGTAAGTGCAAAGGCCCTGTGGTAAGAAAGAATAGAGAGGAGGCCGGTGTGCCTAAACAGCATGCAGAGAGCAGTGGGAGCTGATGGCAGAGGGCAAGTGGGTGGCCTGCCATGCAGGCCACTGGAGACACAGCAAGGAAACGTGCTTGCATGCTTTGGTTTTCATACACAGTTGGAATTTCCATCAGCTGCTGAAGATTCAGCATTTAATTATCCTCCCCTATTTGTTTAATAAAATGCCGAGTTTGTGCTCTAAACACAATCATCAGGTGAATATTCTTCTGGTTCTAGCTCAGCAGGGTTAGAATTGTGTTAACCACATTGGGTTTATGTCTTTATTCTCCCCAGTCTCTCTTTGTGTCTCTCACCCACATATCATCGTGGCAAATATTTTTTCTTTTTATTGTTTAAAAAGAAACTTCTGTTACTCACCAGCTGGCTGTGCTGGTGCACATTTTAAACCTCTCAACTCTTTGTAGAAATGGAGTGATCAGGCCTCATGCGGTTGACATAAGTGGGTGAGATGACAGTGATGTGCTAGAAACATATTAAATATGAAAGCATCTTCCAAAAAAGCTGAAGGTGCTTCTTGTACAAAGCCGTTGTTACCAATGGGCTCAGAGATGGGAGCCAACCCAGGGGCAGATGGAATTACTTAGAAGCAGTTAGGGAAAGAATGCAGAGTGCAAGCTGAAACACAAACCTGGATTAAAGCTCCCCAATGTGAAGAAACTTTCATTACGAACTTTGCTTTTCAGTTTTTTTCCCTTCTCAGGCCAAATCCCAGGCCTGAACTATATGTCTCTGATGAATAGGAGCAAGGATAATTAACTGAATAGAGCAGTAAAAGGAGAATTATGGGATATAGAAAGCATTTAAATATGATTCATGGGTTGGGAGAGATTGCAAACATGTGAGAGATGCTCAGAAGAGGCCATCCAAGAGACTGTGCTGAGAACTCAGTTGGGAAATGACTAAAGCGCGCACCAGAATCTTGGCAGTTCATATAATTAAAATACTAAATATTTCATAAAGATAATGCAAGAAGGATTTCTCCAGTGCCACACTTGGTGCCAGAAGTGATTAAACACTCACCAAAAATGCACGCCTGCTTTCCCCCTGGGGGGGGCAGGGAATCTGCCTCCGTCCTCTGGCTGCCTGCAAAACAGGGGCAAAGTGCTCGTCTCACACCAAGCCTTCGGTTACTGTGACAGGAATTAGAAAACAAGCGATAACCAGGTTCCTGATTATGTGGTAAGTGGCCAGGCTGGGAGCTGACCTTCTCAAAGAAAAATACAAAACAAATCAGCATAGCTTCAAACATTTCCAATCACAACCCAGCCCAATACCTCCAGGGTATCAGCAGGAACCTTACCCACCATGTGGAAGTTGAACCCGTTCAGCTTCTTAAAGGAAACAAAAGATAATGCTTTTACTGTCTGAGGGAAAGCCAAGATTTGTTGGAACACAAAGGCAACTAACTATGAAAAAGATGTTGATAAATTGAACTTCATCAAGTTCAAAAATGTCAGATGAATAGGTAAAGAAAATGTGGTCCATATACACAGTGGGCTACTATTCAGCCTTGAAAAGGAAGGAAATCCTGCCATTTGCAACAACATGGATAGACCTAAAGGATTACGAAAGATATTACATGAAGTAAAATAAGCAGGCAGAGAAAGATAAATACCACACGTACTCACGTGTGGAATCCACAGAAGTTGATCTCCTACAAGTAGACAGTATAACAATATTTATCAGAGGCTGAGAAGGGTGAGGGATGCAAAGATATTGGTGAAATAATATATAATTAGTTAGATAAAAGAAATAAATTTCAAGAGATGTGTTGCTCAATAAAGTGAATATGGATAACAATATATTGTATTCTTTAAAAAATAACAGAGAGTAGATATTAAATGTTCTTATCATAGAAGTGATGGTTCTAAAAGGCAACACATTCATTATCTAGATTTAGCTGTTCCGCATTGTACACAATGGTCCTTTCTCATGTGCAGGGGATATGTTCCAAAATCCTCAATGCCTACCTAAAACCTTGGCTAGAACTGAACCCAAAATAAACAATGCTTCAACTCTGTATGTTTTTATTTATAAGGTGGGCAGGATAAGAGATTGATATCCATGACTAGTAATAACATGAAACAGTCTTAACAATAGATGCTAACAAAGTTGCCAACATAACTGCTCTTGTTCTTTGGGGTCATTGTTAAAGTAAGGCTTGCCTAAATGCTAGCACTGTGCTATCCTTCTGTGAAAGCCAATGGTGGGGTAACAGAACACTGACTGGCTTACAACCAGGTTGCGTCCTCAGCAGGTGCCCACTGGACAAAGGGATGGTTCACTGTCCTAGGGACCTCCCAATAGCTGGGACAAAATCTCAACCCTTATAACTTAAGGAAGGAAAAGGAGGTGTACTTTGGCTCACAGTTTCAGCCCGTGATCAGCAGGCTCCCAGGTATAATGGAAGGGCATGGTGGGGGAAAGCCAGTTACTGCTCAGTATCTGGAACGGGCGGAGAAAGGAGGACCAGGGATGAGAATGCAGCCTTCCAAGCCATACTCCCAGTGAACCACCTCTTCCCACTAGGCCCCACCTCCTCCAAATGTGAGACCCTTGGGGGACAGTTTAGACCTAAGCCACAACATTCATGTTCTGAGAATTGCACTCTTCATAATGAGGTACAATTTAAAGCTTATGAATCACTTATCTCTGGAATTTTCCACTTAATATCTTCACATCACAGTTGGCTACAACTAAAACCATGAAAAGTAACAACCCTGGGTAAGGGAAAAATACTATACATCCTTCAAAATACATTGTATCCATAAGATTATATAGTATTATCTGTCAATTAAAAATTATTTTTTAATGATTAAAAATTCATTGAAAAAAATAATTGTGAAAATAAAAGCATTATTCACTGACTAGGAGAAAATAATCACGAAATATGTATTTATAGCCATATAATTTTTAAATGAGAAAGAGAACACTAAAAAAAAAATAGCCAGAAAGCTTAAATTGGAATTTCATAAGACAGAGGGATGACCAATAAGAATATGAACATATACTCAAGATTATTATTCTCCAGGAAGTACAAATTAAGACCACAATGGGATTCCACCAATACCCGCCAGAATGGCTAAATCTAAAATATTTGGGGGATCCGTTCCGATGATTATCCTGGCTTCCCCCCACCTCACCTTGCTCTCTTGCCACCATAAGCTCTTTTTCCTTTGCTCCACACACGGCTTCTTTCTCTCCTTCTCTCTTCCAGTCTTGCATCATCACCCTCCCCATCATTCCAACTCTGGTCTCTGTCTCTCCACTCTTCATTCTGTTGCAAAGGTGAGCAAGTCCCCGCAGGCTTCACCTTCCTTTAGACCAGGGATAGGGAACCCCTCAGAGACCAAGTGCCCAAACGGCAACCCCAAGCCCTCTTGTTTGTCACCAAGCAACAACATTACAAGTAAACCTGAACACTGAGGTTTTCATTTAGGAAAAAAACCTAATAACGCATACTATATTACCTTCCGTCCTAAAAGGAGAGCAAGTGTCACGTGAACCAAGGTTCACCACCACTGTTAGAGCAGATACACTTTGTTGCCTTTCTGGGCTCTCCATGGTTTCTCTGTTTCGGCCTCATCTCAGGAACCGGCCCTGTTTCAGCCTTGACAAATTTCCTCTGCAGATTCCTAAACACAAACAGTTCTGCACCCATTTCTTTTCCTGGAATTCCCCCAAGCCCACTCCTGTCATCCCTGGGACAAACACCAGGCTCCTCATTGTGGCCCAAGGCCCTGCACAGCTCACAGCACCCCAGGAAGGCTGTGCTGTCCTGCAGCAGAGACCCGTACATGTGCTGTCTTCCACCTGCAATAATCCTTTCTCCATCTCACTAATTCTGCTCAGGCTCCCAAGTCCTGCCCAGCTGTCATTCAGGGCAGCTGTCCCTGCTGTCCTCATCCTGTCCTTACCAAGACTAATGCAGGTGTCTCTGTTATTATCCTCAGAATAGCATGGATCTTGCCTTCGCAGTGTTTATTACTGATGCAATTTTATACTGGCTTATTTGATAAAATCTTCTCTGTCTCTGTCTCTCCGTCTCTGTCTCTGTCTCTGTCTCTGTCTCTGTCTCTCTCTCTCTCTCTCTCTCTCTCTCTCTCTCTCTGGAAATGCTGCACACAACAGATCCCTTCAGTCTAACGGGTAAATAAATACGCCTCATTTCCTTTTCTGTTTATCATGCCTCCACCAGCTCTCTGGCACCTATGCTCACACATAAGGCACACTGAGACATCCCAGATCGTCACTCTGGAGGAAGAACCAGGATCACAGGCTCTGTCCTCTGGGAAACCTGTCACCCTCACACTCAAACTCCCTGAGCAAGGAGGCCAGAAATCTCAGGGCCTTCTTGGTGGATCAGTCATGAGGAGCCTCACACTAGTTTTTGTGCTTAAAGACACATGCCTGCTACATGGGACTGGTGCTTCCTGAGAAAGCCGCCATCTCTAAGACCAGAGGGCAGTGTGCATCTCTGAGTCGCTTTCTAAAGGATGACTGTGTCAGAGGATCCAGCCCTAGGGGCAAGCTTGACCCACTGATCCATTTCTGCTCTTTAATTTCTCTCCTCTCCCTACTGTTTCTCTCCAATAAAAGAAACTGAGGGCAAGACTCAACCCCATATTCTCCCCGAATGTATGGACGGAGATGTTCCAAAGGGCTTAGAGTTCACAAGCAAACCTGAGTGGGGAGTAGCCTGTGGCTCCCCAGCCCTCCAGTTAGAGGCACTCCATATCCTGAGCTCTTCACCTCCATCACTCCTTTAGGAGAAAATCAAGCAGTCCGGACTGTTACCAGGAGAGACTTCGGAGTATACCACTTCAAGTTAAATTACGGAAGTTCCTGTTGTGATTATGATTTTGTTCAAATAAATACTTAGGATGCTTGGACATAAAGGTGGAGAGGATGTAAACCAACACATGTACCACGCAGAGCACCTTTCCAATAAATGTGCAGGAGCATCCCCGCTGTGAAATCTATTACTCCCACGAAGTCAGCATAAATATGTGAGGTACTTAACAATGTCCGCTGCATGTATATTGGCAATTTGTCAGCATGCTAGCCACAGGAATCGAATTCGAAAGTGCCTGGTGTTTGGGCTGGCATCCCTTTTCAGAATACTAATGCAGGAAATTGCTAAATCTGGTTAATTCTTCAGAATTAAAAGCATATACATGTGTCTCTGAAGGAACCACAAATGATTCTGCAAAGTCTCTCCCCACATTTCTCCCAGTCTTGCCAGAATTTGGGCAGAGCCCCGAAGCCTTAGGTTTTTCTCCAAAGCCTGGCCTCCTCTGGTGGACATCTTTGGCAACTTTCATCTGATCATCACACTTTTACAAGATCTCAGTTTCTTCCAGGCTTGGTTGCCTCTTTCCTGATCTCAGCTAACACGAGCTTGAGGGATATTGATTCCATGTGTAGGCTACATTCTGATCTGACCAATCAAATCATTGTATTTCTCTGGCCACAGTGATTGGCTCAAAGATAAGCATGTGATTCAATTTGGTCCAATGAGAGTCAGGCACAGGAATTCTGTTTAATTTTTTTTTTTTGGCGGGGGGGGGGGAGTGGGGTGGGGGGGGACACACTTACCTTCCAAAGGACTTGGAGCTATTAAGAAGGAATCTGAAGCCCCCAGTGGCTGCTACACATAGAAAGGCCTCCTGGGAGTTAAGCCAAGCAGAGGGAAACAGAATCAAAAGTGATAAAGAACTCAGTCCTGACAGTGTTGTTTAAGCCACAGGGTCAAGCTAAGCCAAAAGTGAATACTGGAATTTTTAAATTTTAAGACATTTTAAAAAATGTATTTAGTTTATTTGGTACAGAATCTCACTACACAGTTCAGACTCATAGTGATCCTCCTGTCTCAGCCTCCCCGGGACTGGAATTCCAGGCGTGCACTACCATGCCTGGATTCAGGGAGTCACAATGTGCCCTGGGTTCTGTGGCCCACATAGCATGTGATACCAGGAAGCAAACCCCAGTCCTTGCACTTGCAAGGCAGGTGCTTAGACCACCGAGCTATCTCCCTAGCCCTAAAAATGTATGTTTGTTAAGCAGTTTGAGTTATGTTTCCCATCATTCACAACTAATAAACTCTACTGGCGTGCTGTCAATCCCAGAAACCTATGCAATGTATTCAACCAATGTCTTTCTCCTAAAACCAACTCAGGGTTCATTGACTCCAATACTATGTCCACCTCTGGTATTTTCCAAGAGAAAGGAAGACTTGCTTTTACCAACACCTTATATATTTCCTTTTGATAAGAATACTGCTCCATTGCCATGGCTTGTTTTGTTTGTTTCTCCAAGGATGGAAAAGGGGTTTGGGGAGAAGAATCACCTTGACACATTCCATGTCCCTGAAACATCTGAGCTAACTCAGCCACTGAGCAGCTCCAACACTGATGCACTGCCTCCGCCCACCTCTCAGCAAAGTGAGAGTCTGAGTCTGGCGTGAAGTTGTGATCGTAATCACAGCAATGATCGCTCTGCTCTTTTCTGCCTGTGCATCCCCATGCTTCAGCGTTCAGCTCTCAGGTTGCTGTTACCTGCTAATGCCATCTCACCAGCACACCAGGTTCAAAATGGCACAGCACAGTGAGCTTTAAGGTTGTGTCTCCGCTGTTGTGGCAGATGTAACACTTGTTGAATAACATGTGTGCCCCCTTCAGTATCTCCCAGCTCCTTCAGCCTGAAAAGACAGATTAAGGGACGATCTCTCTTTGAAGGGAGATACTTTGTCTGCTAAATGGTTTTTTTGCTGAAATAATCAAAGTTGCTTGTATAGCTCCTCAGTACAGGTAGGGGTGGAGCCAGAAAAATGCTAGGGTTTGTATTTAATCTACTTTGGGTTACAGTGCCATGTAGGAGAAAATACAGTTGTATGAATGGCTATGGGGATGCTGACTTCAATGCACGAGGGAATAGCAGACTGAGTGGCTGGCAGAGCGGGACCACAGTGAGTTCATCATAAGGGAAGTCACTCCTCTGTGTGTCCCTGTTTAGCACCTGACCCTGGATCCTACTACTCCATGTGTAGAGCTCTTCTATGTGAATTTCAGCCAGCATGGCATTTAAAATGTAACAAAATGAGTTATCAATATTTAAAACCAAGAGAGGACTTTGTCTTAAAATAGAGATTCCTGGATTTCCCTCAAAAAAAGGAGGCTACACCTGGCCACGAGAGAGAATCTGTGGTCCCAGAGGGTGAGGTGTGTGACCTCTGCTTTGCTCCAGTCTTGATCTGACCCATTTGTTGTCATTAGTTACAGGACACTGGAGACTTTTGCGGGGAGGGGACTTGGGGTACTGGATAAGGAGAGGACTCTGTACACTTCTGCCTGTGTGAGTGATAGGGCTTAGATACCCGGAAACATGCACTCTTAAGGGTATTGACCATTGATGAAAGAGACAAACACTTCGTTGAGGATAAGGAAAACAGAAGAGTATGGTTTCAGGCACAAGTGACATTCAATTTGCAAATCAGTAAGAGCAGGCCTGAAGATTTTAATATGGCTCTATGGGCAACTTTTCCTTGGGGAACACTAAAGCCAAGTCAGTGTTAAGCTCCAGAGTGGTTTTTTAATATATATAACTTTTTAAAATGACAATAGATTATATTTATTTCAGAAACATACCTTCCAAAACTTTGACTTGAATGTATTTTTAAAAATAAATTGGATGCCATTTTTATTATTTTAGGATGAGAATTCAGTCTTTCCGGCTGTGGTTTGGCCTGTCAGCCTCCGTCCCTGCCTCACTGTGCTCACAGGGATTTGGTCAGGTGTCAGAGCTCAGTGAATGGTGCCGAAGGAGGGCAGCCAAAACTGAAGTGGCTGTGGGCCAGAGGGTAGGAAGAAGCTGTAAGGAGCAAGAAAACTGGATTCTGAGTGGCCAGGATGGCCAGAATCACAGGATCAGAGAAGGCAGCAATGACCCAAGCTAGGAGCCGGGAACTCGCCCTGAACCTGGCTAGTCCTTGGCAACAGTGCTGGCTTATAGTTAAGGGGCCAGACCCTGGAATCGCATTGTCTGCCTTCAGATCATACTTTGCCTTTTACTGTGTTACCCTGGGCAAGTGATTTCACTTTGCTGAGCATCAGTTTTCTTAGGTGAAAGATGTTTCCTACTTGTAGATTGTCGTGAGAATTCAACAGCCCAAACCATGTACTATACTTAAAAAAGTACTTGCCACAAGAGCTTGCCAACCTCCCCAAACTTCCAGTAGACATGAGGGCAGTTTTGTCCTAGGAGCCGAGGGAGAACAAAGCTGCAGACAGCTGTCCTCTAAGCTGCAGGGGAGGAGCTGTCACTTCTGCAAAGTAAAGAACGTCTTCGGCACCTTCTGAGGGTCAAGCACCTGCTGTGTACAACTCAATGCAGTCATGTGCCAGACGATATCATTATTGAAGCGTATATGTAATGGAAAACCCACTGCATTATAATGAAACTGAAACATTAGTGTTAGTATCCTCATTGATACATTTGCCATAGCTTTTGTGCCCATAGTTGTTGAGACACCCAAATGCCACGCTTTATAGTAGTTCACATCACTCAGCACAGTGATGCACTGTACAGGTTTGTGGCTGAGAAACAGGAGGCTGTACAGCACAGCCTCGGCATGTAGCAGGCTACATCCTGCAGGTTTGTGTAAACACATGTGTGTTGTCCACCCAGTGACAGTCACTTGGTGATTTTTTTCTCAGAATCTGTCATCTTCTTTAAGCAGTGGGTGACTGTATTTGCTGGCTAATTTGCTTTCCACATTCCAACCTGTGCTATGTCAATTAGATCAGATTTTTCAAGCAAAATGTGAAAATTCAAACTCAAGCATAAACGTTTACAAAGATTTAAAAAGAATAAAATAGCACACTATATGGGTCAAATAAAAGTACATGTGCTGGGCACACCCACCCAGGGCTGCTGGCTTGGGACCCCAAGCTAGATTCTTGTAGCAGATGAGGTTGGTGCCTCTCAGATGCTTTCATTTCAGGGGTCTCAGGGATGCTGCACACTTGCATCTCTCAGCCTGGGCTCTTCCTCAGGCTGCATCACTGGCCAAGTTCACACACAGGATGCTGAGCATCTTTGGAAGTAGCCTACACTCATCATGATGGGAATGGGTGGATAAGTACCCCAGCTCCCTTGTGGCTGGGCCCAGGTCACGGTGAGAGGTGCTTGATGGTCTCCTAGGCTCCTCAGCAGGCTGGGGGGCCTCATTTGATTGGTTGGAAAAGATATCCTTCCTTTTTCTGTCTCACTCCTCAGTCCACCATTCTATTTTGTGGGACCACTTCCCTCCAGCTTGTACAGGAACACTTGTCTCAGGGTCTGCTTCTCAGAGACCCCAAACTAAAATAACTCTCTGGGGCACCTATCATCTGGGAAAACTGGGTCTTCTAGAGTATCTTGTTGGCACTGGCCAAACATGGCAAAATGGAAAGGCTTTCAGTCCCAAGACACTGTTGGGAACCAAAATAAGATTGCAGGATCAGTTTGTGCTGTCAGACAGTTCTTCATCGTTTTGAAGAATGAGGTTGAGAGAAGGAGATGCTTTGGGTTTCAGTGCATTCATTTGCATTTAAATTTGAAGTCGAAATTAAGGCTTTTAGAAACTTTTAATTTCTATTTAATTATAAGAATTTCACTGCAGGGCATCTATCTGATTTAAAAGAATAATTAAAATTAAGTATAGCTGCAGTGATTTGCCACAGTGTATGTCTGTCCTTTAGGATGTTAAGCAATAGCAAATTATTTGTGACTGGAGGTGCTATATATGTAAATCCCCACAAGGACAGAATTTGGTGATAGAGAAATTTAGATTATGAAAATCACATTGCAAGTTTGAACATCAGAGCCTAATAAATGTTTTAGTTGTTACCATTACTGCTCTTAATATCCTCAATTAAATGATTTTAAAGAGAACAATAGATAAGCAAGATCAATTATTTTTATAAGATGATCAAAGGAATTTGGTTCAGCATTGTGAACACTGTGACATGATTGTGGTTTTATCAGACTGAAAAAATAACCCAAAGTGGCTCAAACCATATTCGTTTATGCTCAAAGGGTTTTTATTTGTGGTTAATCAGATTGTCTTTTGTAATAAGGAAAGTGTTCAGATGTTGCCCATTAATTTTAGAAAAAATAATTCAGACATTAAAATAGATACTGTTCTCAGCTGGTTGCATGTCAACTCCAATAGACAATAACAGCCATCAAAATATCTTGATCCTGTAACCTGTTGGAAGGAGGCTTCAGGGGAAGCCAGGGACCTGCCAGTGGCAATAACATTGATCTTGCTCAGTGCTCATGGAGCAGCCCGAGCTCGGGTCCACTTTTGAGGTTGAGGCTGAGGCCGAGTGGAAGGCACCCACTCAGCCAGCAATTCTCTGCTCAGCTGAGGGATGCACCACTGGGGATCCGAAGGAGGCAGAGTGAAGGAGAGCATCATTTTTGAAAGGCTCCATTTATCTGCAGTGTGAATTGGGGTTAGGAGTGATTCAATTATTTATGTCCCTCTGCCTTTCAGAAAAGAATTAAGGTAGTTTCCCCAGAAAAGTGGAGAAGAATAGTACACAAACTAAAAGAAAGAAAGAAAGAAAGAAAGAAAGAAAGAAAGAAAGAAAGAAAGAGAAAAAAAAATGAAGCTAAGAAATAGGGGTAGGGGCTAGGGATTTGGCTTAACAGTAGAATGCTTGCCTAGCAAGCTGGAAGCCCTCGGTTCAGTTCTTGGCACCAAAACAAACAAACAAACAAATAGGTGTGGTGGGTAAAAATAATGGTAGCTCAAATGAAGCCAAGAGAAAATGAGGTTATGAATAAATTGGGTTCCGAGCATTATAGAAATAAAAGAAAAAAGGGAAATATGATGAGTTGGTATCTTTCATTATCTTATTTAAAATAAAACAGATGATCTTAATTTCTAAGACTTTTTAATAAGAATGAAAAAGTCAATCCAATCATAGAGATGAGGATTCAGAAATAAGCATGTAATAGAATATGATA
>PVKN010030204.1:0-12791 GCA_004027915.1 Capromys pilorides
CAAGGAATAATTTATTTTGTATCAGAAACTGCTGAATTTTCTTATTCTAATAGTTTTGTATGTTGATGTAGTATGTAATATTTATGATTTTCTAAATATAAGATCATGTCTATGAACATAGATAATTTGGCTTCTTCCTTTCCAATTTAGATGCTTTTTTTGCAGATCTGATCTGGCTGAGACTTCTCATCCCAGGAACTAAGACCCCCAACTGCCTATATGTGGTGTACAGCAGCAAAAGGATGAACTAAGAAACAGACAGATTTAGTAACGTGTGACAGGAGGCTGGGAGATCAATGCCTCAGGGTGGTCAGAGACAATGACACTCAGAACCAGCCATTTTTTTTTGTTTGCTTTAATAAAAACAACTCTACACTTATTGGCCTTCAGTAAAAATATAAGGGTAGTCAAAACAATATGAACAAATGTTTTGCAAACACTCCCAGGGCAAACCACTTAAACGATTTTTTTTTATATATATATCATCATAATTGCCATTACCTCACTTCCCTGCTGTTTGAATTCATTGATCATTTCTAGTTGGAGACACTTTGTAGCAGAGTAATGTTATCGCCTTTCAGCATGAGCTGACCTAGTTGTTTTCTTAACTTCCTATGAGAATGAATTTCTTCTGCATCATCTAGTACAAGGTTCATGTGCTCATCAGAACCAAGAACACAGCCCTCTATCCACACATTCACTTGCTCATACAGCCACACCTGGATCCGGGATCTATTCTGCAAGTATCTGAAGATGAGGTTGATGGGCTCTCCCATCACTTTCTGCACTTTCTGGCCCTGACCCCAATACGCCATGGCGGAGGCCAACAAAGACCACACAAGACAGCCGCCAGCCACTTTTTATTGGTTGTTTACAGTAATGAGAGGGATTATCTGATGACTCAGAGGGCGGTGGTGACCTTATGCTAATAAGAATCTTTATGTTGATGAGGATGTGAGGAAAGATGGCAGGTTAAGAGTTTGTCCTTTTCCCAAGATGAAATCCTATTTTTCTTACTACTGGGCTCTCAAGGAGTCAGGATGTTGTCAGCTGATGTAGTCTTGCCCTGGGGTGTCACAGCATCACAGGACCATGAAGGCCTCTGTGACCCAATGCACACAGAGATATGTTCCTGCATACCACAGCCACTCGAATGGCAAGGCACTAGGCTGGGACAAGTCATAATCACCACTTAATTATAAAATGATTTCCCTCAAATTATACAGAATAGTTCTCGACATTCCAGTGCTATGCTTAATCAGAGTGGTGAAGGTGGTCATCTTGTTCCTGATTTTTTATTTTATTTTTTATCTTTTTGCGACAGAGTCTCACTATGCAGTTCAGGCTGGACTTGAGCTCATTTTTGTAGCCCAGGTTGGTCTTGAACTTGTACTGATCCTCCTGCCTCAGCCTCCGAAGTGCTGGGATTACAGGTGCATGCCACCATGCCTGGTTTATTCCTGATTTTAAAGGAAAGTTTTTCATCATTGAATGCACACATTAGCTGAAAGTTTTGTTTTTTTTTGTATTTTAGGGAAGGTGGAGGGGTCTACAGGGTGTTCAGGGTCTCACTACTAGATTGGACTCGCAGTGATCCGCCTGTTAATAACCTCCCAAGGGCTGGGATTACAGGCGTGCACCATCACACCCAGTGTCAATTGCCATCTCAGTGTGCCCTGGGGACTGGGCCAGCACAGCAGGCTCGGGATCGAGCCCCCAGCACCTGTGCCTGCTTGCAGACACTTTAATCCACTGAGGTATTTGGCCAGCCCACTATAGTTTAAAGCACACTTTGTACAGATGCTCATGAAAGAACACTTCCAGAGCTGTTTCAAAGAGGCAAGACTGATGGGGTAAATCTATTCAAAGCAAGGGGGAATATTTTGAGGGGATTAATGGCAATGTGTCTCTTATTGTAATAGATGTTTTAACAAACATTCGGCATATAGTTTGATCACACCTCTTATCCTTTTCGTTTTTGGGAATTGACTGAAATTTATGTAAATTAAGTTTTGAAAATGTCTGTTTTACTATCAATTTGCAAATTCCTGAAACTTAACAGTTGTCTCTCCTAAAGCACAATGCACTGGACTCAGCCCACACTCTGACCAGTAATCATGTCTGAGTGTTTTTTGTTTTTGCGGTAGAGTCTCACTACGCAGGTCAGGCTGGCCTTGAACTCATGTTATAGCCTAGGCTGGCCTCCAACTCACAGCAATCCTCCTGCCTCTACCTTCTGAGTTGTGGGATTACAGACGTGTATCACCGTACCCAACTTTTGTTTTTGTTTTGAACTAGATCTTCACTAAGGAAAGGAAATACAGTGCTGATTTGTTGAGATGAAATGCATTTCCAATGGGTTATTTGCCCCACAAAGGCATGGATAGAAATATTTATTGAAACTATTTGTACAAATATTCTTTTTTATATAATTAAAATCATAGTTGTTGTTTTCTTTCTTTCTTTTCTTTTTTCAGTACCAGGATTAAACTTAGGACCTTGCACTTGCCAGGCAGGCACTTATACCACTGAGATATATCCCCAGCCTATTCTTTCACTTACAATGGTTGAATTTCTGATTTTTTTTTTTTTTTTTGTGGAGCTGGGGATTGAACTCAGTCCCTTGTGCTTACCAGGCAAGCACTTATTCTACTGAACTATCTCCCCAGCCCCCAATTTCTGAATTTTTTTGTCTTCATGATGGTGCAAAAAATGCTACTCACCTGGTAGAAATTATACTTTAAACTTTAAAGCTTGATCTCTTCCCTGGCTAGCATGAGGCAATATAATTTTCTCTCAAAGTACACTCTCAGCAGCTACTGGGCATGGTGACACTCATTGTAATCACAGTGCTTGGGAGGCTGAGGCAGGAGGATCATCACAAATCTGAGGCCAGCCTGGGCTACATAGTGAGTTTAAGACCACCCAGAACTACATAGTGCACAGTGAGGCCCTGGCTCAAAAAACAAAATGAAATAACTGACAGTAGAACATTGTGTTGCCAAGCTCTGTGCTCAGTACATTCTATATTTAATGCATTTTGACGTAGTATATTGTCTTAGTCTGAGACAAAATATCTAGCATCTAGAGGTAAAATAGGAAAGGCTTATTTTGGCTCACAGTTTGTAGAGGTTTCAGTCCATGAACCCCTGGCGCCAGGAGGGAAAGCAGGTCCTGGCAAGGTGGACAGGAAGAGCCCAGCAGCCAAGGGTGGGCGCACGTGTGTCCGAGCAGCAGCAGGAGGGCAGCAGCTCCCTTCCAGGACACACCCTTAGGGCGGGACCCGTCACTCCAGTGGCACACGGTTCAGATCCAGCCACCTCAGAAAAACCCACGCCAGTGACCATTGGAGGCCTTGGGGGACATTTAGACCCAGCCATAGCAGATCTGTGCACCTTATGGTGAGCTGTTTGGGCTGTAGCTCCATGACACAGCAGGGAGCATCAGTGTATTCACAAAGGCTAAGCATGAAAACAGCTCAAATCTCCAATGGAACAATAAGAGCTAGACTGATTTAACTGTGGAATAATAACCCAGCCATGAGAAAGGATGAACGCTGGCTACCGGCAGCAACAGAGATGAGACTGATGTCTGTCGTATTGAGTGAAAAGAGGAGGGATACGCACCATGAAGTTCAAGAGGAGACAGAACAGACCATAGGGTCCAAGGAGTGGGTACCCATGGGGAGCTGCTAGTTGGCTAAGGGGCTCAGGGTTTCTCTGGTATGGGTGTTCTGTTTCTTCATGGGGTGGTGGTTACATCATTGCATGCAAGCACAAAATTCACTTGCCATGAATTTAACATTTATGCATTTGAAACGTACAGAGAAAATAGGTTTTGCTAAAAATACATCGTATATCAATAAAAAACTAACATTGTGCCTTTATTTTTTAGTTATAGCTTTGAATTTCCATAGCACTGGCATGTTTTAAGAAGCTAAAAGGGCCAGGGAGACAGCTGAGTAGAATAAGCATCTGCTTAGCAAGTGCAAGGTCCTGAGTTCAATCCCCTGTACCAGAAAAAAAAAAAAAAAAAATCTTAAAAAAAAGGAAGCTAAAAAACAAGAGGAGCTCAAAGAAAACCCTTCCTTGCCCCCAAACCCCTTCTCTTTCTCCAGGGCTCCCTCTTTCACATCTTCCTTGAACTCCTTCATGCTTGTGAAAACTGGAACAAACATGATTCTGTCTGCTCAACCTTGCCAGGATGTTCAGTATCAGGAAAGGCTCTCTCTTCTTGGGGTTTTTGCAGAGCACCCCTGTAGTGAACTGAGGTAGATCCACTCAAAGTCCCTTTGTTGACCCACTGTCTTAGTTACTTTTTACTCTCTGCTGGGGCAAATATCCGACACTCAAAATGAAGGAAGGAAAGGTTTATTTAGCTCACAGTTGCTGGAGGCTTCAGTCCATATTCAGCTGGCCCAAGGCTGAGTGGAACAGGGCAGAGAGCATCCAGTTCATGGCGACAGAACAGCAACAACCACAACAGAGACAACCAACCAACCGGGGCGCAGAGAGCAACAGCAAGCATCTCTCTCTGTCTCTCTTTATATTACATTCAGGCAATCTGCCTCAACCTATCTGCCTTAGGCCACACCCATAATCCCAGAAGAACTCAGACCCATAGTCCCATCAGTACTAAAACACATAATCCCAGTGGATCATGACTCAAGTCTCAGACTCTAAAAGTCCCTGCCCCGTGTTTGCATGAGGCTTTGCGGGGACAACTAGACATAAACCATAACACCCACTAACCTAGAAAGCCATTGAGAAGGACTTTCAAGGTCACAAGGATGGGGCTCTAATCTGACAGGACTGGGGTCCTTATGAGAAGAGGAAAAGTCCCAAAGAGTGTGCACATGCAGCAGAAAAGCCGAGGGAGGACACGCACTCAGGTATCCCTCTGTCCATGAGGAGTGGGGCTTGGGGGAAGCAAGCCCTCTGGTGCGTTGATCTCAGACTTTTCACTTTCGTATCTGCAGGGAAGCATGTTTGTTATTAAGTTACCCCATCTGTGACATCTGAGTATAGCAGCCCAAGCCAGCTTTTCCAGCCTGCTTCTACAGCCCTACTGCTAGGGCCTCTGGGCTTTGCTCAGGTACCCCAAGCATGCTCTTTTTTAGCACCCTTGGGACTGTCCCTGTGTTGTCCTGTCGCACAGGCATTCTGACCAAGCCTGGCTCTCACATCCTGCTTTGGGTTGTGTCTACATGTCTCCCTAAAGCTTCATCTGGCCATAAAGGAAGCTTTTTCAGAAGCAGCTGAATCTAGAGTGTGTGATTGACTTATGGTGCAATGCTAGGATTGAGAGTGGTGGGTTGGAGGGTGGGTGATTACTTGTTGGGGACCACAGATTGTAAATTGAGTCAGGAGGATGCTCGAGGTTGTCCTTGCCCTGCCCTGTGGGCTGGTTTGGGATGTGAGGAGCTCTTGCTTCTCCCAGCCGCCACTGAGTTCTTGATGACCTATGAGGCTGTCGGCTCACAGGGCAGGATGAGGTCTGCTGAGGACCACACGGGGAGGGCTAGCACCCCACGTGGTAAGGGTCTTAACCTGTTTCTTTATGATGCCAAACTTTCTCCTTCCACCACTACTTCCAGGAGCTGTTCCAGGAAAAGCACCCCTGTTGCCCCCTGCACATCTCACTGGAAGAAACAGAAGAGAGACAGCTCAAGAGGTTGCTGTCTTTGTCCATCCGCAGGTGCTGACCTTCCAGCCCCCTTTTGTGAATTACTAATTTGCTTCTGTTTTTCCTTCATCCTATGCCACACCCCTCAGACAGGCAGTTGGTGATCTTGGCTAGGCCAAGATCTTGCTGCTTTTGCTGTCTTCTGCTGCCATGGACTGCTGCCCCTCTGCCATCTGCCATGCTCCACCCTGCCTCAGGGCCAGCTGATTGTGGACTGAAGCCCCCACAAACTGTGAGCTAAATAACCCTTTCCTACTTTAACTTTGGATATAAGGCACTTCATCTCCGCAAGAAGAAAAGCAACTAAGACACACTCACATCCTTTTTTCTCTGAACTTTTTGGTGCTAGGATTAATCCTGGGCTAGGTAAGCCCATGCTACACCACCAGGATGCACTCCCAGCTCCCGACGTTCCTTGTTCCCTTAGTCAAGGCATCTCTTGCTGGGTACAGTGGCACAATCCTAAGGTGGGAGGTTCCCAAGTTTCAGTCTAGTCTGGGCAACTTAGTGACTTAGCAAGATCCTGTCAGTAAAAATGAGGAGGACGTGGTTCAACCCCCAGAACCACAGGCTGTGCCAGCGCCACACTAAGGGCAAGATAAGCTGGCCATAACAATAATAAATGAATAAATAAATAAAGTTTAAAAAAATGAAAAGGGACCAGGTGTGTGGTGGCACATGCCTCCAATCTCAGCACTAAGGAGGCAGAGGCAGGAGAATCACTACAAGTTGAAGGCCTGCCAGAGCTATATCATGAGTGCAAGGCCACCCTGGACTACAGAATGAGACCCTATTTCAAAAACATAAATAAATGAATAGGACAGGGATGTAGATCACTGTAGGGGCACTGGGCTCAATCCTCATTGCTGTATAATAATAATGATATTGATAATAATAATTAGTCTTTGCTTCTTGTCATCTCCTGATATTCTATATGTTTGCTTTTTATCATCTGAGTTTTTATTGAATGAATAAATGAATGTATACAGTTTTTTTCTGTTTATCCCACCTGTAAGAATCTTGCTGTGGTCTGATGTGATTTCAGTGGATGCTGGGTGCAAGTCTTAGTTACTTTTTTCTTTGCTAGGACAAAACATTTGACACCCACAAGCTGAGTAAGGAAAGCTTCCTTGGGCTCACAGCACACAGAGGTTTCAGCTCACAGTCAGCTGGCTGCGGGGCAGGGTGAAGCAGTCCATGGCACGGCAATCCAGGGGCAGTAGAGCAGCCAGCAGAAGCTGCCTTTCTCTTATATTCATCCAGGTTTCCCCTTTGGGTGGTGCCCCGATGGCCAGGGTAGGGCTTCTGTCTTCAGTGAATCCATTATCCACACCCAGAACTACGCTAATCCTAATCAGAGGACTAATTTAATACCACACAGCCTTCAGCCCAGTGCCATGCACTTGGTGTCCAGGGAGCTCTGAAAAGCCCCATCTGTGTGCAAAGGTGGCTTTGGGAAGACATCTAGATATAAGCCGTAGCAGGTTGTTTGTGAAAAGCATTAGGACCACAGTTCAGGTCTTTATAAGTCGGTGGAGCTTCCAGAACCTGGGAAGCAGTAGGAGAGAACAGGCATGACAACAGGGCCCTTGCTGCAGCCTCGCTAACGTCCAGGTCCGACAAGCAAAAGCCAGTTGACTACTGCATTCCCATCTTCCCATGGTGATCAAACACATGTGAACTGCATATCATTAACAGAAAGGCAGTGCCGAGTCAGGGTGCCAGCTGCTGTTGGCCATGATTAAAATGGAGCGTGATGTCGTTATAACTCTGTTAAATGCAAAACCATCTTGCAGCTGGTGGAACTAATGAAGAATGAATGTCATTACACACAAGTACCCACTCAAACCATTCCACCCAACTCCTGTCAAGCCTGTGGCCACACATCTGAGGCCGCGGGGGGTGGGCATGCATGTCCTTTGAGGTGTCGCAGAGAGACAGCTATCCCGGGGGATAGTTCTACTCCTCACATCGTCAGCCTCACAGAAAACTAGGAGGTGGCTGATGACACAGCTGTGATCCTGAGTGGAGGGCAGCTAGTCAGACTGGGGGAGAAAGGAGCCTGTGGTATTTATTAGCATCTCAGGGAGACAGTGATGCAATGAGGGGAAAAGAGGATACAGTTGAGGGCCTTTTGGAGCAGCTGTGCTGCCCTCTCTGGAGGCTACAAACCCCTGTAGAGCAAGTTCTCGCACAGCAGCAGCAGCAGCAGCAACAGCTGAGCCCAGAGCCTCTGGGGGTCACTGCCCCAGATAGGTAGCCTGGCTGTCCCCGATAGGCAGGCTCCTGAGCCGAGTGGCCAGGGAACAGCTGCCACCTTGGTCTACAGACCCCACAGGGGTACTTGCAGAGCCCACAGCTGAGACAACATAGATGGCAGCCCTGCTTCAGCTGCTTGGGTAACACTGAGCATATGGTACCCCATCTGACACTGGAGATTGAGTTACTGTTTTACATACTTCTTCACATCACACAGGGTCTTAGGGTGAAGGCACTCGCCCACAGAGACAGGCCGTGGGCGGTAGAGCCACTTCTGTGCGAGTTACAGGGCCCAGTGTTGACACAGAGCTTTATTTCCTGGGGAGCTGTTAGGAAGGTGTGCTGTTAGCACGGGAATGGAAGCCCTTCCTTCTTCTGGGGTTTTTGCCCCATTATGGACATTCCGTGTCACCTTCTGCTGCGGCTGGGGATGCCCCTTGCCCCAGTACCTTTCCAGGGAGGCTACAGGGCCCAAGAGCTCTTCCACACTGGGGCTCTATGCCCAAACATTTGCTGTGTAATGTGGTTGCCCATCATTGTCCTAGAGAAGTTGTGTCTAAGTGCTTTGGGTCCCCAACAAAGGACACTGAGAAGGGGCAGCAAAAAATGAAAGATTGATCACAAGTGAAAGAAACGAAGGTGCCCTCATCAGGGCCCAGAGGGACAGGGTGGGCATGGGGCACCAAGGGTCTTGAGTGTTTGGGAGGGTCCACAGCTGACCCAAGGAGGTTGCTCACTCAGCCCACCCATGAGCCGGGCAAGGTGTGGAGCACAGCAGGCTGCAGGGGAGGTGTCACGGTGTCCAAAGCTCACTGGGAGAAAGGGACAAGACAGCAAGGCCGTTGAGGTTGGATGCTGGCCAGGGTCTTGTGCTTTTGGATTTGCACTTGTTTGGGGGTCTTGGGAGACAGCGTGACCTTTGCCTGCTGTTTTTCTGGTGTTCTGACATAGTCATTCTTGTTGCACGTGGCTCCTCCTGGAGCAGTGGCTCTCCATCATTCGTCTGTCACTGCTCTACCTCCTACCTCTGGACCAGCTCTGGGGAAAGAGAAAACCTCCCAGGTTATCTCAAGTCACAGACTTGTGATCTGACCTGGGACTGTGGTGAGATGAGAGTCACCAAGCATGGAACACAGGATGGTTGGCTGTCACACCCACAGTCTTCAAGCCTTAGCTAGGCCAAGTGGGGGGGACTTGAAGAAGGACCTGGTACAGTCCAGGTTCTATCCCTTGTAAAGTGTGTGGTTTTGGAAGAGTCCACAGCTGAGTTCATGTCTATGGCTGGGGAGGGACAGGCCCTCAGATGCCTGCTGGGAGGTCAAGTGCAACAGCTGGGTAGAGGTGCCTAGGGAGGTGCCCAACGCAGTACGAGCAGTGGCATCTCTCTCTGCCTGGAAGACCTTGTTGCTCTTCCAACATGGCTGTGTCACCTGTCCCCTTTCTCCCTCCAAGTCTATTCCACCTCCCCCTCAAGCACCTCCACACCCTCTTCCTGACTGCCTCCCACCCGTCCTTTCCAATCATATGGTGTTTCTGTTGTTCCTTCGCCCTACCAAGGTGGCATGAAAGCATTCCTGTCTTGAGGGCAGCTGGGAGAGGTCACGGCCAGGAGGTGCAGACTTCGAATGTGGCAGGGTGTGGGGAGTGTCATGCCAGCCCCAGCCAGCCCTGTTGGATCTGGGCATTGCAGAGCCCCGTCAGAGGCTGGGAACGGGACCACAGAAGCCAAAGAGCTCTTTTGTTTTCCAGAAACAAGCATCTTTAATTATGACTTTTTTCCTAATTCTAACATAACTACTAACCTTCCTCAGTGAGCCAAATACTATTTATAGGATAACTAATAAGATGGTACAGGCTCTCAATGTCAGTGTTAAAAGCATGTTAATCACAGTTTTGCTGATAGGAGAGAAATTTGTTTTCCTGAGTTTTACAGGGCTACATCCGCCCACCCCAGTCCCCTGAGGCGCACACCCTTGGGCTGCCTTAGGCAGCACTGACCCATCTCCGTGTTGGCCTCAGGCCCATGCCTGGGCTGAGGGACCTGCTCCTTCACCCCTGAACAAGACTGACCTTGGAGGACAAGCTTGACTCAGCCACTCTTTAGGCCCCTTGACTGAGGAGGTACGCAAGATGCAGCTTGGACTACCGGGCTGAACTGCCAAAGCTAACAGGGAAAAGGTCAAACATCAGCTCTCTCAGGCTGTTCACCCAACAGATGCAACTTGTATAGAGCAAATAGTAGAGGTGTGACCAAAATATAAAATGGGTATTTACACTATAAGTAATTTATTACAGTAAAAGACACACTGTCATTAATCCCAGAATAATCCTGCTCTCTGTGAATATACAATTCTCCCATCATTCTTTTTACTTTTCATAGCACTGCCTGAAGCCCCGATCTTTACAAGGTAGGATCAAAAGTAAAGTGAATGCTGCTATCAAGTGCCATCTGATGGAAAGACAGGCTCACAAAAAGTCAGTGTGTCCTCATCCCCCTTGTTTGTTGCAGCTGCAGACTCCTGGCTCTTCAACTACATTTTTAAAAACTTAAACATTCACCACAGATTTTGATCTATATTTAAATTTCCCTAAGTTAATTTTAAAGAACTTAGAAGTGGTTGGGAGCCTGGAATCAGGAATCGGCAGGCCCAAGTTCAAATCCTGGTGCCACTGTTCCAGGGCTATCAAGTACAGATGTCACCTCTTCAGTTACAACAGAAGATGACAGTCCTAGTGAGAAGACTTTCACTGTCATTGTCACAAGAGGAAGAACCTCTTGTCATTGTGGGCCCTTCCTCCTGGAGAAGGGCACTGGTGATAGGGCAGAAAGCACATAGTAGGACGTTGCGAAGAAGGTGAGCTACACGACTAGTGTGTGCTCTGCCTGCCCTGCCATCATGGTGGTCATGCATTGCTGAAGGACAGTCCAGTCAGTGAGGGACTGCTGATGTGGCAGATTGCAAGGGCTGAACAATTCCTGTCAGTCAGCCCTGTTAGAGCCATCCTGTGTCCAAGGTGACGCCTGTGTAAGGAGACCAACACTGCTGCCCACCATGTCCAGGTGCGGTCCACGTAGATAGGCACAGCAGCTGACCCTTGCTAAATGCTTTGCTGATTTGTGCATTCACTCTATTACTCTTTCACTTGTTAGTTTAGAGTTTACATCTACTCTTTCCCCAAAGCTTACTATAAAGTTTTCTGTGTTACATGGGTAACAGCTTCGTACAGTCCTTGTTTACCACTTCTCTTGAGTACCTCAGTGACCACATGGAAGGACTAACCTAGACAGCATCCAACTTGTGGCTTCTTTCTTTCTTTCTTTTTTTTTTTTGGTCCCCCTATATTCTTATTTGTTTTTTTTGAGACAGGTTCTCCTGTGTAGTCTAGGCTGGCTTTGAACTCACAGCAATCTGTTTTCCTCAGCCTCCTGAGCGCTGCGATTACAGGTTTCTGCACCACACCTGGCCCTATGCCCATTTTCTGAGTTAAGAGTCATAGTCTTGGGCTGCATATAAAATATATAATATATTTAATGTATATAAGTAACAAAACCTTCTTTTGTAAAAGTGCACTTTTCATTGTAGTATTTAAAAACAAAACAAAGGCTCATGTGATTGCAGCACTTTGGAGGAACAAGGCAAGAGGATAGCAAACTTGATTCCAGCCTGGACGCAACTAAGCAATTTGATGAAAGCCTGTCTCAAAACAAAAACGAAATAGGACTGGGGCTGTAGCTCAGTGGTGGTGTGCTCCTGGATTCAATCTCCTATACTACCAAAATAAATAAAAAAGAAATAGGAAAACAAATAAGAAGTAGGCCACAGCTTGGCCTTACCACAGACAATGAAATTGCTTATTACCACACTTGCCATACTGTGTTCTCACCCATATCCTGGTAATTGTGTCAGTGTGGACAGAAGAAGACCTGGAAACAAGAGAGGCAAAGAACCTGCCCAAGGTCACACAGTGGAGAATGATAGCATCTCAATTACTTTTTTCATTTTATTTTATTTTGTAAAAACAAGAGCAAAACCAAATAGCAGAAATAAAGATAGAAATAGGACAACATATAGCAGTACATATGTTACAGATTTTTAAAATGGGGATAGCTAATTAACAATGGTTGTTATATTAGCTATTTTTATTGTCAGATCTGTTGCTCCTTAGTTACTTCTTGTGACTGGGACAAAATACCTGACACTCGAAGTTAAAGGAAGAAAGGTATATTTCACTTCACACTTTGTAGAGGTTGTAGTCCATAGTCAGCTGGCTCCCAGCAGGGCAACATGGCAGAGGAAAAGCAGTGCATGGTGGATATGAGGCAGAAAGATGACAAAGCAATGAAGCAGCAAGAGGCAGGCAGCGACAACAGCTGTCCTTTATATTCTGCTCAGGCTACCTGCCCTTAAGTCAGGTAGAGTTTAAACCCTTAATCCTCACATTGAACTGTGAATCAGTCCCAGCATCACACAGTCCAGCTCCAGCTACCTCTGAGGAGCTCCAACTCTGACCACACAAGGCTTTGGGGGACATCTAGACATGGCTGCAACAGGAAATTGCTTCCACAGTCCAGTCATGTAAGCTCCTTACCTTGCATCTGGTTTGACATCAACAATCTACATGATAAAAACTAGATTTTAAAGCACTAATTAGGAACAAAGAAAAACCTTGACTAACTCTCCCCTTGAGTCCCTATAGGATCCAACTTCTATATGAAGGAGAAGGAAACAGGAAGAAGAGAAGTAGAAGAAGGAAAAGGAGGAATGGAGGAAGGGAAGGAAGAAGAGGAAGAAGAAACAAAGAAAGAAAGAAAGAAAGAAAGAAAGAAAGAAAGAAAGAAAGAAAGA
>PVKN010030205.1:0-12661 GCA_004027915.1 Capromys pilorides
ACAGGAAGTCCCTCCTAAGCCAAGAAGGCTTCTAACAGCACAAAGCATCATTATACACAGAAAATAAAATGTATAAGTAACATAATGTCGCATGGAGTTTATACTCCACTAATTCTTGATCCATCAAAAGACATGTAGTAAATGTGTTAAATTAATGAATTTGGGTGACAGTAAGGGACTGTTCTATACACTTGTCTTCCAATGGTTGTGCTATAGAGGGAGTTTATAATTTAGGTGGAGCAGAAAAGCAAGAAATAAAAGCATAGGAAAGACTTCAAGTGGCAGAGGAAAGAATGCCCAGATACCACTAAAAAGGCATCAACTTCTCTAACATTTGTTGTTAACAAAGAAGAGAATTAAAATGGCCTGTAACATGAAAACTGGTGAAATCAGAATATCAGCTGTACTTAACCATACTATAATCATGTGTGTGGCAGTTCAGCTTGTCAACGTCACTGCTCCACCACTGTTCACAGCTGGATGTGCTGTGGCTCTGAGGAGACCAGGTCCCACTGGAGGGGTGGGTTCATGGCCGTGGCCTTGCAGGGCACATCTATGGTGGGAAATCCTCCCTGTGCTCTTCCTCCCATCCTCTGTGAAGGGAGCTTGCCCCCTTATGTCCTCCCATCTTGGTGTCCCTGCCCTGGGCCCAGGTAACCATGGACTGGGCACCCTGAAACCATGATCCAAAGTAAACCTCTCTCCTCTAAACCACGGGTGTCAGGCATTTAGTCGAGCAACAGGAAGGCTGACTCATCCAGTGCATATAAAATTAGCATCTCCCGAAGCTGGTGAAGGGTATCTAGAGTCTCCCTACACTATTTCTGAAACTCCTTGTCTTAAACTATTCCAAAGCAAAATATGATAAAAATTTGTTTATAATCCTATCCCCTTCAAGGATAACAACTAACTTTAATATTTTATCATCTATTCACTCATTCATTTATTGTGTCTTTCTATATATCGTAATTTGTATTTTTTAAATTGCATTGTACAAAATCAGCTTTTTTACCCCATGTGGTACAGGAATTCTTAATTCAAGCTACATAGGAGAATCACTGGCAAACCTTAAAAAATGTTGGCAGCTTTGCATTCCACAAAAATGGAATAGAAGTCCTCCCACTGAATGCAACTAAAACTTGAGACATTAATTATATATAAATCAAGATCAGAAGACTTCCCAGTGAAGAGAAGAAATCAACCAGGCTAGGAATATCAAGATGTAGGAAATGACGATGCTGTGTTCTTGGGTTTTCTTTTGCTCACACATTCCAGAGTTGGCACTGAGGAACCTGGGACCTAAGAAAAGAAGCAGACACAGAGCAAAGAACCCTCAATAGAAGCTTTACCTCATTAGCTAGAAGATGACGATAACAGCAACCAGGCAAAACTGAAACCATTTAGACCACAGCTGGACTATTGCAGCCAAATGCCATGGGAAAGCTTAGGATTATTCCACCTCCAGCCCTTCAAAGAGGCCACATAAAGACCAAGCATTTCCACTTTCACCTGATGCTGGCAAAGCATCTTCTGCCTTCCCAAGTTGGAGAGGCCAGGGGAGGTCCCAGAAAGCTGGAGAGCTCAGCCCCTCCCTCACTACTTGGCGGCACAAAGACCATCTCTTTAGGGTGGAAGCAGGGACCACAGAGACAATAAAACCCACACTTCTGCATTCCTCCCAGCATCCACCAGTAAAAAGGATGCCTTTTCCTGGGTCACCAGCGGGGCTGAGCACCAGTGGGATCTTCTACCCGGACTTCTGCCTTTACCTAGCAATGACAAGGCAGTGCCTGCTCCTGCCCTGTTGGATCACTGTTGGAGAAATCAGCTGAAACAGAATGTTTAAGCTGAGCTTTGTGGGACGTGGCTGTAATTCCAGGATTCAGGAGGCCAAGGAAAGAGGATCCCCGTGAGCTTGAGGCCAGCCTGGGCCACACAGTGAGACCCTGTCTCAAAAAAGCAACAACAATAACAAAAACATCAGAAAGTTTAAATAAGATCAAAAGTTTCATAATATAATGTGTGGAAAAGGTCAAGTTACTATTTAAAGTTCACCCGTCATACCAAAAACCAGGATGGTCTCAAAAAGACAATGATGAATTGATTGATTGATAAAATGTCAGCAATGGCAAACTTCTCTGAGAAAGATTTTTAAACCACCATGTTAAAAAATCTTTGCAGAAGCAATTACTTCAAACAAAAATAAAAAGTCTCAGCAAAGAATTAGAAGATGTAAACAACAAAATATGCATCCTAGAACTGAAAAGTACAATAACTGAAATAGAAAACACCGTAGATGAGCTCAGCAGTTGAATGAAGGGGACAGTGGAAAGAATCACTGAATTGGAAGACAGAACAACAAAATTACCCAACCTCAATATACAGAGAAAACAGGGACCTGGGGAGATAGCTCAATGGTCTAAGTGGCTGTCTGGCCTGTGCAAGGACCTGGGTTCGATCCCCAATACTGTATGCTGTGCTAGCCCCACGCCATGCCAGCCACCAAAACCTAGTGTGGTGGCTCATGCCTGTAATCCCAGCACTGGGGAGGCTGAGACATGAGAGTGACTATCATTTTGAGCTGTGTAATAAGACCCTGTATCAAATAAATAAATAAGCAAATTCTAAATATAAGAAATTCATATTAAAACATATTATAATTAAACTTATGATACCTAAACATAAAGAAAACATTTAAAACACAGTCAGAAAGGGCCAACAAGATGGCTCAGTGGTCTAAAGTACCTGCTCAGGAAAGCTTAGGTAACCACAGCAACCACGGTTTGATCCCTGGCACCACATGCTGAGACAGCCCCACCCCCAAGGCAGGCTGAGCCAGCCATTTAAAAAAAAAAAAAAAAAGACTATTTATAGCAAAAAGAAAGTGGAATGATAATGTAGTGCTTATCAAAAAGTAGGACGGCCAGAAAAAAATGTAACCACACATTTCAATTATATTTATCCTAGAGAAATGCAAACTTATGTTCACATAGAAATTTTTATATGACAAAGTGCCTACTAGCAGGCACAGGGGCCAGGGGTTCAACCTCCAGGCCTGCCACCCCCGGGGTATGCTGAGACTGCAACTGAGTCTGGGTGAGGTGGCGCGCACCTATAATCCGAGCTCTTAGGAGGCTGTAAACAGGCGGATCACTACAAGTCTGATCTAGTAGTGAGATCCTGAACACCCTATAGACACTTCCCTAAAATAAAAAAAAGAAAAGAAAAGAAAGAAAGAAAGAAAATTTATATGAATGTTATACAGGTATTATTTGTAATAGCCTCAAATTGGGGACAACTCAAATGTCCTTCAATGAGTGATGCTGAAGGAACTAGTAAACCAGGTCAAGAAATGCTGCTTAATGAGTTGCATTTATACACAAAAATCAGGGTGGATCACCAGAGAAGTGCACTGAGTAAACAACAACAAAGAATAACAACAAAATTTGCCAAAGGTTCTGCAGTGTGATTCTACTTACATGACATTCTTTAAGTGGCTAAGTTATAGAAGTAGAGACCAGGCTGGTGGTCACCAAGGCTGTGAGAAATGGTGTCAAATGGAAACACAAATGATCCGGGTCATGATAGAAATGTGATTTATCTTGACTAAATCAGTGTCAACACCCTGGCTGAGGTACTGCACTGAAGTTTTTTGTTTGGTGTTTTGTTTTGCTTGTTTTGGGGGATTTAGCCCATAACTTTCTTTTTCTTAAAAAAATGTATTTAGTACAGGGTCTGCAGGGTCTCACTACATAGATCAGACTTGTAGGGATCCCTCTGTTTTCAGCCTCCCAAGCACTGGGATACCAGGCGCGTGCCACCACGCCCAGTCTCAATTGCCTTTTCAGGGCGTCCTGCTGAAGATCAGGCCCAGCAGGGCACATTGGGGATTGACTCCTTCATCTGCCTGAGCAGGCACCTTAATCCACTGAGCTATCTGGCTGGCCCTAACCCACAACCTTCTTAACCCAAGACATCCTCAGTCCCTTTTTAAATTTTGAGGCAGGTTCTTGCCAAGTTGTTACAATGACTGGGCTAGGTTCAACTTTGTGATCCTCCTGTCTCAGCCCCCTAGAGTGCTGGGGTATGCACTCTAGTTTTGTAAGATGCTACTACTGGGAGAAACTGGGATTTCTTTGTATTGCTGTTTACAAATGCATATTAATCTACAATTATCCCCAAGTTAAAATTTAGATTTAATTTAAAATACAGGGGTGAGGGAGATAGCTTGATGGCCTAAGTGTCTGCTTGGCAAGCATAAGGACCCAGGTTCAATCCCTGGTACTACATACTGTGCCAGCCACTGAAACAGGTAGTGGCACACACCTATAATCCCAGCAGTGGGGAGGCTGAGACAGGAGGATCACTACAAGTCTGAACTGCATATCAAGACCCTGTATGAAAAAATTAATTAATTACTTAAAATACAAATATCTCCTTCCTTGCTCAGTGAAATAAAATTAGAATCTCTTACTGCAAATCCTAGGCTTCAACTCTTTTAAAGAACTCCTCAGAGGATTTTAATGTGCAACTATGATTGAAAACCAATGGTTTAATGCCACATGATCAGTATTTTCCCAGGTAAAGTATTTCTGCATCCTGAGGTTTAATGGTGGTATTGTATTTCAGCACGTATATCACCAGACTCCATTTAAACAATGCCCTACTATTTGACAAGCTATTTTCAATGTACCGCTACTATAAATAAATATCCTTCAAGATTAATGTTTGGACATATGTATCATTATAACCCTTTATTAGAGCATGAGTGTGTTTGAAGTTTCCAAGCTCTCTTGCCAAACTGGCACCCAAGAAGGTTGAGCAATCCCACAAGTCACTGTGTGTTTGCTTCCCAGGCACACAACAATAGCAGTGAATAAATACCCTTCCTTAAGATCTACACTAACTTAGTTTTGAGACAGAGTCCCACTAGGCAGTGCAGCCTGGCCTCAGACTTGCAGCTTTCCTCCTGCCTCATCCCCCCAAGTGCTGAGATCATAGGCATGCACTGCCACCCCCAGCCAGCCTACACGCACTTCATGGATGAAAATCACCCTTTAATTTAGCCTTTTTGAGGTAGGTTTTTTGTTTTTGTTTTTTTTCCCCCAATGTGGGTACTTCTATTTATTCTTCTGTGAGTCACCTGCTCACACAGTTTCCCCTAATTTCTATTCTTTTATCTGTTTCTAGGAACTTTGACAAAAAATAAAGGCTATTGCCAGGGGGCACACACTTGTAGTTCAACATTCTGGGAGTGTAAAAGAGAATCACAAGTTCAAACTCAGCCTGGACCACCCAGAGATTTACTAAAGTCTCCTCTCAAAACAAACTGTAAAAAACAGCTGGGAGGCGTAGCTCAGTGTGGAGGGCCTGGCTCTGATCTCCAGGACTGCCAAAAACAAAAAGGGAAAAAATGGAACTCTTTTGTCATACGTGTCAAATATTTTACCCAGATTTTCAACAGTCATTTAAATTTAACTTAAATTTGATAATGATGCTTTTTACCATATACTGTGCCAGGCACTGTAACAGGCATGGTGGCACACACCTGTAATCCCAGCACTGAGGAGGCTGAGACAGGAGGATCACTACAAGGCTGAGCTGTGTAGCAATGGTGGGTAGCTTACATAGATGTAAATATAACAGTGCTTTCTACAAACCTCCATGCCAAATTTTTATGGCTTACTAGAAAAGAATATATAAGCAATTCTCATTTTTCAAAAAACTAAAATATTGCCAGGAGTAATAAGTAATTCTTGATTTTTTTAAAAAAAACTTATTTTCCTAAAGAGGAATACAAGAATTCTTAAAATATCAATACTGTAGAAACATGATATTTTAAGCCAACTCCAAGGGAATTCGTATTTGTGGAATGGTAAAGACGATTTGACCAAAAATTTGAAATATCAGATCCTGGTGGTGGCCATAGGAGGCCGTGGGTTGTAAGGAAGAATCCGTGGCCCAGGGAGAACTATGACTGTCCTTGACCATGCAGCCCGCTGCAGGGGAGCAACTTGCCCGGGCTTCTCATTTTCATTCACTTATTTATTTATTTATTTATTTATTTATTTATTTGGTACAGGGTCTCCATATGCAGCTTGGACTCACAGTGACCCTCCTGTCTCAGCCTCCCCAGCACTACAGGTATGCGCCACCACGCCCAGTTTCAGTGGCTGGCACAGTGTGCCTGGGGTTCCAGGGCCCACACAGCACACAGTATTGGGGCTCGAACCCAGGTCCTCGCACTTGCTGGCCAGGCGCTTAGATCGCTGAGCTATCTCCTCCAGCCCAATGTCTGCTTTTCATACAGAAGAGACGGTGTGGAGGCCAGCGGGCCCCTTGTTGTTGGTGTCAGATCGGGGCTGCTCAGAACCAAAGAACCAATAGAGATTAAGGCAGAAGTCTATTTCCAAGGACTAAACCAAGCAAACTGGGGCTGAAGAAAATCCAGTAGAATGTGAGTGACAGAGCAGTTGGTCTCATGTCCAGAGGTCTGATGAGGCCCACAAGCAGATTTCTGTCCCAAACCCTGACATTAACGCAGGTAGAACCTATGAGCTGCTAGGCTCATGAGCAGCGCTGCCAAGCTGTCTGGGTTCAGAGTCTGGGCTGTATTTATCCTTTAAACATGCTTCCCTGCAGTTAACGCCTGCAAGCTCGGTTGCTGTGTCTATAAAGTGTTGGGTAAGAACAGTGTTGAATTCCCAGGGTCACTGCAGAAAGTAAGCGCAAAGGGTTGTGAAAAGTCAATAAAAAATGCCTGGTGAATGATAAGCTCTCAGTAAAGCCTCGCTCAAAACATTTATTAAAGGGCCGGCGAGATAGCTCCATGGCACAAGTGCCTGCCTGGCAAGTGCAAGGTCGTGAGTTCAAACACCAGTCCCACAAAAAAAGTAAAAAAAAAAATTATTAAAAATTTAAAGTTAGTGGGCTACAAAAGTGAGCTCAAGGCCAGCCTGAACTACACAGCAAGACCCTGTCTTAAAAAGAGAAAATATTTAATTAATTAATTACTTTAAAAAGTTTAAAGTTAAATATTAATAGAATTAAAATAAGATGTAGAACTTCCAAGTCATTAGTGAGGAAAAAGATATATATATATATATATATATATATATATATATGCAAAATAAATGGAAACCTTTCAATGAGATCGTGAAATTTACCAGTGGTTACCATATATATAAACGGGATATAAATGGGTTAAATTCACTCCCAAAATGTCAGACTCTCAGATCTTTACCTTTGTTTTTAAAAACAAAAGCAGATACATACAATTGGCAGGATCCGCACTCCATGCTGGGGATGGGGTGGGGGTGGTGAAGATTGAACCGGGCCTTTGCTCTGAGCTACATCCCCAGTCCTTTGTTGTATGTTTTGGGTTTTGGTTTGCTTTTTATCTTAAGCCAGGGCCTTACCAAGTCCCTGAAGCTGCCCACGCTAGGCTCAACCTTGGGATCGCCTGCCCCAGCCTCCAGAATTGCTGGGGTCACAGCCAAGAGCCACCACACCCAGCTATGCATACTTTTTCAAAATAAAGGTTATTTTTAAGGCAAAACTGGGACAATTTTAGGCAAATGCTGAAAAAAAAAAGCAGACGAGGTTGAGATCAGGATCGGTACAAGAAAGCCGGAAGACGGAGACCGGTGTCAGCGGTGATACCTTCGGAGAGATAACAGGAAACAACGGAGGCCTCGTACTGCCTGCTCGGGCAGCCCCTAATGTTACCCTGCTGTAGCCTCCCGGGGCAGGCAGCAACCTCACCTGGAGCACAGCGAAGGCTGCCTGACAGCCAGGATTTCCCAGCCAGAGAGACCTGTCGGGAGCGGAGAACCCACTGGACAGTCCAGGCCGCTCCGCTGCGTGAGGATTAGGCGTCCCCTCCCAGCCACCCAGCTCCTCTCGGGCATGGCCTCAGTGCATACACGCTCCTCCCGCAGCGGCCCCCAGGAAGGCCCCGCTGCCCTCCACGGTTTGCAGAAGAGGACGAGGCCGGGGCTCTGGGGGATTAAGGCGCTTCCCCGAGCCCCACAGCGGGCAAGGGCAAATCCGATCCCCGTCCAAGTCCGTCGCCTGGAACCTGAGTTTCTAAATAGTTGTGGTCGTTTATGTTTTTCCTTATACTTGACCCAAGGTAAATATTTTACGAATGTTGTGGTCTTGTTTTTTGGTAAGCTCCGCGGCAGGCGACCTTGCGCCCTGACGTGTGCGCATGCGTAATGCCACGTGGAACCGCATGGATGCTTTCGAGAACGGACCTTTCTTACCCTCTTGGCCTCGCATCTCCTCTCCCTGCTCTCTTTCCCACGAGTCCCTCCCAGGTAACATAAACATCGAGCACGTGATCATCCCGTTGCCCAGCCCCCGCCCCTCTCTCCGCATCCCATTTTCTTATCTCTTTTTGATGCGCCTCACTTTGTCTTACAAATCTCGTGATTATATTGAGCCTCTCTAATCTTCCCATTCCACGTCCTTTAATCACACCGGCAAAATGCCTTTTCGCATGCAAAGTAACAAGCTCACAGGTGTGAGGAGTTAAAATACTGACGCGGGGGAGGGGCCTTAGCCGCAATCTGTGCAGTGTAAATGAATAAAAGATAAATTCACCAGCCCTGAGTCCCAGGACTCCAGGCCCCGCCCACGGATTATTTCCAGTTTCTGATGTGTTTCTTTAAAGCTGTTTTATGCAAACACCGTAGTCCGTGCATCCTTGTTATTTTCTAGGGGGTGGCACATTGTATACCCTCTTTCCTGCCCTGACCTCCTCTCCCTTGGCGACATATCTTGGTGTTTGTCTCCTGGTCTGAGCCTAGGCTCTGAACGAGGAAAGTCACGCGACTTGAGAGGAAATCCAGTCCAGCAGGGAAAAGCAGAGCCTCCGGACCGGTCGGCACAGGACCTGAAAGAGCAGGCCTCGGCGTCAGGGATCCCGGCCCGTGGGTGGGGGCCCAGGCCTGGGAGCCCTAACAATATCTGGAGTTCCAGGAGGTGGATCAGCTTCGCAGCTGTGTCATCAGGCAGGGCCGGCGGCTGAACTGGTTCAAACATAGGGTCTGGGGAGTAGGAGAAGATTGATGAGAGGCAGGAGGAATTCAGTCCTGGGCAACTTACCAAAACAGGCACTCCGAAACAGAGAACTCAACAACCACAAAAACAGTCCCACAAATATTTACTTAGTGGCTGCTACCAGCCAGGTGCTGAGCTGGTTGCTGCCTTCTACCTAGGAAAAGGCAGGCGGGATCCATTTCCTTCCCTGAGCCTCGGAGTTAGAGAAGCTTTGCTACCCAATATGGAAAGCCCTGTGTGATGTGGAAAGAATTCCTTGGGAGATTAGGAGTGGGGAGGAAAAAAAATTACTCCAGATACACTTGTCAGGGTGGGTCAAGTGCTACAGCAATGCCCAAGTCTCGGTGACCTAACACATAAAGTTTAGGCTTTGCCATGTTAAAGGACTTTGCTCCACAGAGATCTCCAGGGACTCGGGGTCCTCCTTCTTTCTAAGGGCTCCACTGCTCTCCTGGCAAGGATGTGCAATCCTCCACATCCTCTTGGCAAGAAGAAATAATGTGGAGGATGCCAGGGAGTATTTCATGGATCAGGCTTTGTGTAATAGTCATCATTTGGCCCATTTCGTACAGGCCAGAACTCAGTCATGTGCCCCCAGCCATCTGCCAGGGAGGCTGGGAAATGTAGTCTAACTGCACACCCAAGAAGAATGAGAATCACGGTTTGGTGGGCTCATCGAAGTGGGTGCTGCAGTGCCCTTGGGAAGCAGGGAGACCACGTGGAGGAATGACTCCAGAACGGCCACCTGGAGGCCACCAGTGTGCTCTGCAAAAGACTCAAGTGCAGAAGATGCGTCTTCGATGTAGCAACATTCTATCCTGGGGAAGAAGACTGGGTCATTGAGCTCTGATTTGATCAATGGATTGATCCATTCATGGATTCATAATTTGACGGCATTGGTCGATGGTGAAAACTCAGCAGCAGAAGAGCCCTGGCTGAAGGAAGATGTGCCCTGGGGGATGTGTCTCGCCCAGCCCCTCCCTCTTTGGCTCTTTCCTCCCTTCTTTCTGGCCACCATGGTACGAGGCTCCTTCCTCTGCCTCACACTTCCACCATGATGTCGTTTCCTCCCCAGGCTCAGAAACAAGGCAGCTGGCTGGCTGCAGACCGGAGCTTCTGCTGCCAGGACCGCAACGGAACCTTTCCTCCCTTAGCTATTGTGCTGCAGCCACAGAAAACTGACTAGCAGGTGAATAAGGATGATACAGCGGAAAGCACAGTGGTTGCAGACAGACAGACCGGTGTGAGCAGAGCCACAAACCCCAAAAGCGTGACGCGTGGACAAGGAAGCTGTGCTCACCCTTCAGGCGAAGCAAGCACAAGGCAAGGTGGTGAAGCAAGCGCTGTGGTTGCATGAGACCCGGCCTGGGCAGAGAGCAAGGAATTCATCCAAGGAGTAACTGAGGCGGCAGAAGATTTGGAAATGCACGACCACATCCACATTTTGGAAACACGGCTAGAGGGGAGCCAAGGAAGGTAGAGGAGATGGTCCGTCAAAGCGAGGAGGATGACAGGCTGAACTCCAGCAGCGGTTCCGGAGGGCAGTGGACAGCTCCAGAGGCCAGGAAGTGGGCTGGGAAGACTCAGGGTGGAGCAGATGCACAGCGTGTTATTCATTCTCTATTACTAGGACAGAATACTTGACACTGCGATTTAAAGGAAGAGACGCTTGTGTGGCTCAGAGTTTCGGGAGAGCCGGTCTGTGGTGAGCTGGTTCCCAGCCAGGAATGACATGGCAGACAGCACAGGAGAGGGCAGCTGGGGTACAGAGTGAAGGGGAGGGGCCAGGGACAGGAATATGGGAGTGGCAGCACATTCCTGGAATTCCAGCACTCAGGAGGCTGAGGCAGGAGAATCGCCACAAGTTCTAGACCACCGTGGGCTACAAAGAAGATCTAGGCCAGTGTAAACTACATAGAGAGACCATGTCTCAATATATATACCCTTCCAATCACACCCCCAGCGACCCCTCTTTTCTCACCAGACCGCATCTTCAAATGACAGTCAGCTACAAACTCATCAGTGAACTAACCCACTTCCCCAAAGTGCTGCCTCTGTACTGGAGACCCCTGGAGGCTCAGCCACAACACCCACAAGGCAGTGGGAATGGATCATGGATTAGGACCAGGTTTCCATGCTGGGCAACCGGATGGCTCAAGGTTCTGTTTCCCAAGAAGAGAAGGAACCTTGATTTTGTGGAGCTGGGGTGAGTTTCACTTCGAACTTCATGAGTGTATGATACTGCTGAGACATTTAGAGTTGCCCTGTCATCAATTATCTATGAGTCTGGAGATCAAGAGGAACATTTAGACGTCGGATGTGTGCGTGAGAGTCCCTGAGCTCATTCCAGGAAGGCGGGGAAGGAGTAAAGAGATGAAGGCCTGGGACGGAGCCCTGCTAAAGCCAACATGTAAGGGGCTGGCAGAAGAAGAAAAGCCCATGCAAGCATGTGCCACGTGCCGTCCTAGGGTACGAGGCCAATAGTGACAAAGGCATGCAGTCAGGACACCAAGGAGAGACGATGTCCCAAAGCAATGTGTCTTAATCCAGTTTCCTGCCGATATCACAAAATACTCAACATTGGGTAATTTATGACTTCTGGAGGTTGGGAAGTCCAGAGACACTGGTAAGAGGTGAGCCCCAAAGAGACACACAGGACAAGAGGGAGGGAGACGGAGGCATGGAGGCAGACAGCTCTAGGGAGAACTTGGGCTCTGAAGGAACTACAGAAACCCGCGGTGCTGTAGAGGGATGTTGTGTGTCTGCCCTTCGCGTTCCTCATTTTACAGCTGCAGATGTCTGTAGTCCTACATGCCTTGGCATTTTGTCGGTCCTTTGGGTCCCAGACACTGTCCTAGAGAAGAGTGGACAGCTCTAGATCTGCTTGGTATGCGTTTAACAAACACTTGTTAAAATGCCTGCTGTGGGTTAGGCCAGAGAGAATACAGAAGCGCCCCAGACGTCCCCCACACCTGCCCTGTTGAATCTGCCTTGAGACACAGGAAACTGTTAATAAACACACAATGAACATGCTAGGTGGTGCCAACCACGTCTGGGAGAAAAATAAATCAGAGGAGGGGGCCCAAAGTGGGCTGAGGAAAGGTATGAGGGTCACGGATGAGAGAAGTGGGGACGGGGCCAGCGCCCACAGGGCAGACGGTGGAGGGGGAGGACAGTGCGTTCTGGAAACATCTAGAAAGTACAGCCAGCTGCACAGGGGCTGGCCGGCTGTGCCACGGGAAGGGGAGGCATCCAGCTGCCCCCCCCCCTCCCGCCCCCCAGCTTGAGCCATCTACGAAGTGCAGCACAGTCCTGGCACGTGCTGCTGCGGACGCTGCTGAGCGGACGACAGACACACAAGGCCGCAGACTGTGTGACTGTGTTCATGAGCTTCATCCAAAATGCAGCCGGTGCTTGGTGGGCTTTCAGGGGCAGAGGGGAGGGCATGGTCGCCTCAGGGATGTGGGGTCTTCTATGGGGAGATGACATTTTGGAATTAGAGGTGACTGTGTGAAGCAGTTAACCTTGCCACTGAACTGAAGCCACTGAACTGTTTCCTCTAAAACAGTTAATTTTTTAACTTTTTTTTTTTTTT
>PVKN010030206.1:0-12790 GCA_004027915.1 Capromys pilorides
CAGTTCAATGAAAAGAAAGATTTGTGCTTATATTATTTAGGAAAGATATGTCTGCATCTTTTACTCTGAATAACTACAATGAAGACAACAATATTCGATGTATTAATTATTGTAGGTCTCTTAATAACCTGTTGTGAAGGGGCCTCATTGTTATTTCTTTCTCATTAAAATTAATGAAAATGAGGTAACAACCTTTATAAGAATTTATATAGTAAAGAGGCAAGCTGCATTGGCTCTTCTGCTCTGTTCTACTACATGCTACCTGCTGTTGTTGCTGATGTCTTGCCTATGTGTGTTCTCTAACCTTGGGACCTCACTCTCAAAAGTCTCCTTTGCATGGCCACAGAGGAAGCTCAGAGGTCTAAGTGCCTGTCTAGGCAAGGGTAAGGACCCAAATTCGATCCCTGGTACCACATGCTGTACAGGCCCCACCTCCTGGGCACACTGAATCGGTCACCAAGACCTGATGTGGTGGTGCATGCCTGTGAACCCAGTTCTGGGAAAGCTGAAACAAGAGGATCACTACAAGCTTGAGCTGCATAGTGAGACTCTGTACCAAATACATAAAATTAAACAGGGCCAGCAAGATAGCTTAGGAAACCAACTGCCTGCTTTGGTCCCACAGGCTGCACTAGCTCTGCCCCTGGGGTACAGTGAGCTGGCAACTGAGTCTGGGTGTGGTAGCATAGCCTGTAATCCCAGCACTGGAGAGGCTGAAAACAGGAGGCTCACTACAAGGCTGAACTTTGTGGTGAGATTCTGTACCAAATTTATAAATGGAAAAAAAAAAAAAGAAAAACAAAAAGAAAAACAAGAAAACCTCCTTTGGGCCCACTGAATAGGCCTACACTTTGGAACGATGTTTTCCTTGGGAGAGGATGAGCTGAAGCCACTGATATGTCCTTTCTGGGCTAATATCTACTTTTGATAATTGCATGAGAAATAAAAACTCAGGCATATCTCATCAATGTTAAATACACTCCTCTTGGCTCAATTTTGCTAATAATTTTAATTCATCATCTCCCACTGTAAATGGGACAACATAATAACGACGGTGGTCACAGGTGTCAGAATAACACACTCAAATGGCTACACCTGATCCACGTCTGAGCATCATGAGCAGTAAGAGAATCTGCACCTCCATGCAGTCATAGACACCAGTGAAGCCTACCAAGGTCTCACTATCCATTTCTATCTAGATGGTTATGATCATTGCCCTGCCCAGATAAAGCTGATGACAGCATTTTGAATTTGTATGACATTTATCAACTTATAAAACTTTCTCTCAAATATCTCATTGTTCACCAAAATGTAATAACATGAACTATGGGAGGAGTACAAGATACAATTTGGCAGAATACACAATTTTTAATAGCTATCTTAATGAATTTCATGGAAAACATAATTAGCAAGTAAAATTATTTCAAAGATACCATTTCTTTTGATAAAGTAGATTATTAAGGTCCCCTTCTCTCCTTCCAGTGGGTTTATTTAAAAAGAAGCATTAATTCCAGGTAGTGGATGGATAAGGTAAGAAACTGTCATGTTTTGATTTTGGTCAAAGTTTGGAAGATACTATGTTGCTTCACTGAGTGACTTGCAATATCAATAAATTGACACTTATTCTCTGGTACATTCTGAGCTAGTAAACCAAGGATTTGAAAATTGTATGAGTTACCCAGGGTTTTTTTTTATTTTTTCAGAAAAACAAAGTTAAATACCTGTCTTCTGAATGTACCCCCAGGGTTCATTCTACTTCCCAACCCTTTTGCAGATGTCTGGGCCAGAGCAGGTGAAGGGGTATATTCAAAAGTTTTGTTGCTACCATGACAAAATACCTGTACCTGAGAAAAGCAACTTTAAAAAAATATTTATTTTGTCCCACAGTTTCAGTGATCTCAGTCCATAATTTCTCGACTCCATTGTTTCTGGGCCATGCTGAGGTGGAATACTATGGTGGAGAGCAGGTAGTGGCAAAAAGGATCTCTCTTCATGGTGGCCAGGAATCAGATCAAAAGAAGACCAGAAAGCCTGTGCCTGAAGACTTCAATTACCTTCTGTTTTTGCTGTTTAGCCCCATCCCACTAGATCATGTCATCCACATTCAAGGCAGATCTTCTCTATCAGCTTGCTGCCTTGCATACCGTCATCCCTGGAACACTCTCACAGACACTCAAAAGTGAATTTTACTAATCCTGTTTCTCAGTCCAATCAAATTGAAAATTGAGATTAACCACCACAGAGGAGTTACAAAATCATACATACTACATTACAATTTTCATAACTAGTATGATTTGTGCCTAGATGCTCCCCCAAAGCTTCATACAGTCATGGGGCAGGCTTCTAGAGTTTGTGGTTGATTCAGGGTCCAATGCTGGGACTATGGGTGTGAGTGTAACATGCATCCTTGGGCCGGGAACCTGCATACAGTAGAACTGAGGGAAAGAGCCTTGCTCTTTCTACTCCTCCCTTTCTGCTTTTGCTTTGTTCACTATCATGAACTTTTTTCCCCTGCCATGTGCCACTCTGCCTTGGAGCCAGTCATGTATGAACTGAAACCCCCATGAACCATGAGCTAAATAAACCTTTCCTTAATTTTGGGGTTCAGGTATTTTATCTCCATAACAAAAGTAACCAAGGCAATGATTATTGATGTATGAGGCACCAAATACATAACAGAATGGACTGATTCAGAGGTTCTCAAATAGTGGATCTCAGGCCAGCAACATCAACATCACCTAGAACTTACCAGAAAATGGAAATTCTCAGATTGAGTCTTAGAACTACTGAATCAGGAACTGAGGACGAGGCACAAAAATCTGTTTTAGTAAGCCCATAGTCTGACTCTGATACACACTACAATTTGAAAACTATTCTGTAGTTCTCAGCAGAGAGCAATTGTTCCCCAAGGAGACACTTAGCAATGTTTACAGACATTTTTAGTTGCCCTAGCTGGGGAACATAGAGCTATGAACACCTAGCGACTCAATCCTAGTGCTATGGATGCTGCTAAGTATCCCATAAAGACAACATCTTTCCACAAAGCACTATCCAGCCCAAAATGGCAATAGTGATAAGGTTTTAAAAAGCACTACATCCCTGGACACTGCTCATAGATGAAAACAAGGGGAAAAAGATTTCCAAGACTGCTTGGGAGCTTAAGATGAAATTCAGCCACAGAAACCAAAGAAGCTAGAGGTAAATGTCAGGCACATTGTGCCTGGTGTCCCTTGACTCTTTTACCTTGTTGCCCTTAGGATGCTGGACTATAAGTTGCCTTGTGGATGCTGATTCACCTAGACAGAAAAGGATGCTCGTATCCAGGTTGCTGTTCACAAGACAGAGTTGCATAATGGTTATCACCACTGTGTGGAGGTTTAAATTATTTAGCGTGAAACAGCTGCTTGATCATTTCTCAGCTGTATAACTGTAGACAACTTCCTCATTGTTTTGAGTTGGACTTTTTCATGTATAAAATCAGATGAAAGTGGTGTTTTCCTCTTTACATCATTGTAAGTATCAGACGGGATAATACATGTAAAGCTCTTTAAGCAGTGTCAGATCCATAGAAAATTCTTGGCATCTGCTAATTATAATAATTAACCAATACTATGTACTATTTTTTTAAGTCTTCTGTCTTTTAAGTGAAAAGTCTGCCTCATTTGTGCTCTACAAGAACTCCTTATACACAAATCTCTGGGTCCAGAGTAAACTTTGTCTCCTCTTCTTTGATAAGCTAAGTAGTAAGGTGCAGCATGTCCCCCTTGCTTCTGGGATTTCGCCTGGGCCTTGGACAGTTGGTGCTACTGGTAATGATATGGGATAGGTATTTGGCCTGACAGTTGTTTCCCTAAATATTTAAGAATCAATTTTAAATGGGTTATCAGCATCAGCAAATTTGTTTCTTTTTTATTTTTAAAGAGAATACAAAAAATAGTAAACAAAACAAAAGAAAAACCTTCCATTTCAAGTGATACAGACTTTTACTAAACATAATGATAGGAATTCAACAATGGTTGTTATATTGCATAGTGTTGTCTTCAAATTTGTTATTCAGATTATCAGAGAAGATCTTTGCAACTAAGGAATGGCTTTGCCCTATAGAGCCAGGCTCTCCCTAAAGCTTTTACAAGGTCAGCCTAGGTCAGATTAATATGATTTCAAAATAATAAAGAGAAAGAATCATAATCTGTCTGTGCCCCTTAAGTCCAGCTCTTGCTTTCATATTAGAATATATAAAAAGCAGAGAAGGACAGCTCTTCCCAGATTGAGCTAGGCTAAAAGGACCAGGAAAACAAATGGTATCAATAGTGTTAAAAACAGAGCATTTCCCAAGTCCATTTTGTCTACCAAACCACCAAAGGAGGTGGCTATGGGGTTGGGGGGGCTCTGCATGTACCATAAAATGAGAACTATTCAAGCTTCTTTTCCTCCCCTATAACCTCAGAAAAATGCTACAGGTCTCCCAAGAGGTTCCCAGTTCATTATCTGCCTGACCTAAGTGTTCTTTCTGCTTTTGCATCTGGGTATCACAGTGGGAAATCTGCCCCAAGCGCAGGCATAACAGTACTCATGCAACTCTTGCAATAACAATGTTCTCCTCCTACATGGAATTGTAGGAAAGCAATGTGAACAGTTTTCAGATTTTAAGGCTGAGGGAGGACAGAATGTGGGGGATTTAAACATTCAAGGGAGCTCTTTTCAGATTTGTTGTGGTTGTTGTCATTTCAGAGTTCTGTTTCTAGGCCAAAGAATATCATTCAGGGAGTGTGGGGGCTTCATGTAAAAATAATAGTGTTAACAGCCAACCTCTGACTCCATAAGAGTGAGTTATTTCTTGAGTGTTTTTATGTGGTACTCTGCAAAGACAGCACTGATGGATGGAGACTTCCATTCCAAAGATTTGTTTCATTTTTCAGGGACAAGTGATATTTTGGTTGTCATCCTGACAACAATTGTAGGGGAAAATCTGCTAAAGGTTAAGAGAATTTAACATAAGAAGCATAAAACAATTAAATGGCAAAGAATTTAATATGCAAAACCTTGTGGCAGGCACAAGGGCAGTGACTCTTTATCTTAGCTCTGCTCTGGAAGTTTCTGTAGCATTAAAAATATCCACAGAATTTGAGACATCTGAAACTTCTAAGATAATGCCAACCCACTAACAGAACCAACATTCCTGAAAAGTATTCCAAGGATCCAGAATTTTTAAGCCTCCCCCAGATGATTTCACTGGGAAGGTAAAGTGAAGAATCACTGGTTTAAACTGATAGAATTGAAAAGGACATGATTAACTCCCTTGACAAAATAAGCAGAAACTGTATAAATAAATGCATGTGATAAGGATATTAGATTTACGGTTGGTGATGTGTACCTTACAAAGGGTTAAGAATTTTGCAGAGAACATTTTCATTTGAATGGAAAGAGACTATTCAAGGGAGAGATTATGTCAGAGTAATTTTGAAGGAGGTACAGGATTTTACCGACATGACAAGTAGAAAAGAAGATTGAAGGGGAAGGAAGCTCATATGCAGTGTACTCAATTAGAGAAAGGCCAGAAAGACACAGGAAATATCCCACTCCGTAACTACCAGCTATGCAACAATTTGTGTAATATGGTCAACCTAACCTGGAAACTGTGCCTAACTAATGAGAAATCTGTGGCTAGAAAATTCTCTTTAGCTTCAGTAACACTGAGAGAGGTGGATCTGGGGGATGGAGGACAGTATATCTCCAGAGTGCTCCTTCCTGGTTTAAATACTGACAGGAGGGCCTTGGAGCTAGTTTGTGAAGCATTTGTTAACATCATATTTCATGTGCATTTGAATCACCAGGATATAGTGTATGCTACCCATAAACACATACATACATACATACATACATACATACACACACACACACGTATGCACACACACATGCATGCACACACACACACACACACACACACACACACACACACTTTTGCACTTAATCATCTCCTGAGCTCTTCCATGGACAGCTTGACCTTTATAATGACAGGATGATTCAGGTCAATGCCCCTTACCTAGAATTTTTGAGTCACCCAATCATACCACTTCAGTGGTGGTGGCAGCTCTGAACTTGTTTGTGGTAAATTTTACCTGTGTCTGGCCACTGAGTAAGGTACAAAAATTTGGCAAGGGAGTCCAAGCACTGCTTTCTCTTGAGGTGCAACTGTTTCATACCAGCCTCTCCACAAAAGCTGGTTGACTTATTGAAGCCATTCCTGTGTTTAGGCCTGCCATCAGTATTGCCCCAATCTCCATTTGATGTGGTGCTTGTTGAGGGAGCTGTAATTGTAAATGAGTTTGTTGCTGTAGTTTTTGTGGTCCTTGAGCCTAAGTTTTTGTGGTCTTTTTCTGTCTGGACAGTGCATTTTGCAGTATTTTCAAATACAGGTGTTGTAGCTAATAGAAACAAAGACAACTGTGACTACAGAAACAGAATTTCTGAAGATTTTCTGGGAATTTTTAAGATATGTTGTGTCTTAGTATTTCATTGCTGGGACAAATTGCACAATTCTCATAACTTAGAGGAGGAATGACTTAATTGGCTGTAGCTTCAGAAGATTCAGTCCTGGTTGAGCCGGCTGCAAGGGAAAGACATCATGGCAGTGGGGATGGTGGAATGAAGCTCCTTAGTTCATGGCTATTGGAAAGTAGGGCAGGAGAACAGTGAAAAAGAGGAAAGGCCACGACCAGATAGTGTCAAAAACCATGCCTCCATCATCCACCCAGGCATTCCCAGAAGTGTGCAGCTCTCAAGCCACTCAAATCAACAATGCAGCTTAACTGTAGACAGACAGTGTGAATTTTGTCAATGTCATTCATGTTTGAAAACACAGTATAGTGTTAAAACCAGCCATACTCCCTACCCATTAGGCACAGGGGAGTTATAAGCAGATTCATTAATCACTTGAAATCTCATCAATTACTCCAGCACATAGTAGCCTTACCTCTAATAATCCTACCACTAAGGTCAGCAAGATAGCTCAGTGGACTAAGCTCCTGCTTAGGCAGGTACAGGGACCAGGTTTCATCCTCAGCACCACATGCTATGCTGGTCCCATCCCCTGGGCTAGCTAAACCCATCACTGAGACTCAGGTGTGGTGGTGTACCCCTGTAATCCCAGTGTTGGGGAGGCTAAAAACAAGAAGATCATTATGAGTCTGAGCTGCATAGTAAGACCCTGTACCCAATGCATTAAAAAAAAAGTGCCATCACTAATAACACAACTAAAGTTTTAGAAATTATTGAGGGCCTATTTTTCCCTAAATGTATTATTTAAAGAAACTTTGGCTATTTCTGGCACTTAGACTCTTAATCATTCTTAACACTCTTTATGTTTTCCTTGCATTTTTGATTACTATGTAATGGCAGTATTTTTAAAAATCTAAATATTTTATTGTTTGTTTTAAGGCTAACCACATTTACCTTGATTTAAATCCCCCCAAAAGCACACATTAAGTTGGAAACTTGACCCCCAATGTATCAGTGTTGGATGGTGGGGCCTAATGAGAGATAAAGAGACTCAGGTCTCTACTATCATGACAGAGTTAATTTTTGTATTATAGGAGTAACTTCATTGTCTCAGGCATAGATTCTTTTAAAAGACCCTTATGAAAGTGTGCGATGACCTGAGAAAGCAACACTAAGTGGACTAAGATCATGTTATTTAATGCAGTGTTAGGAAAGAGAGAAGAAATATGTAGGAGGAGGTTGTAGAGAACATTCTAGTGAGAAAGATGTAGAAGCAGCTACAGTCCCATTTCTACCACGTCAAGTGGGTTGGGAAGGACCACTTTAGCAATTCAGTGGAGCAGCTGCAAAATACATATGCATCTCAATCAACCCCTCTGGATTGAAGTTCTGGGAGAGAAGACTAGCTAGGTAGAAGGTGGGGCCAGAGGAGATCAGAAGAGCCTTTTTCTTTTATTTTATCCTATTGGGATCTGAGAGGAGAGGGATTGATGTTTTACCCTGTGTCCACATGTGGCATAAGAGACATGGGTAGGCTAAAGTTTCCTCAGACAGCACCATGAGCCACCCTTGGTTCTTGGGAACAGAGAGACCTGGTACTTTTGAGTCACTGAGAGAATTGGGTGTTACTTGAGGATGACCATGACCCTTGATTTTCAGCTGGCTGCACCATAGCAAAGGAATCTATGGTGTGTACTATAGGCTGAAGCTCTTGGCTTGGGAGCTACAGTACAGTCATTGATCTTAGAGATACCCAGAATGAAGAGGTCACTAGCATCCTATTCATCTGCCAATAGAGTGCTTGGCAACCAGGTAGCAAGTGGCATCTCCATGGAAGCCAAAGGAGCCAAGATCCAGTTATGAGTCCTGATGAGTTTGGTCTCAGGATGTTTCTGCTTCCCTGTCACCTACTGCCATGCACTCCTGCCTCCAGATCCCCATCCACATACCATATAAAGAGAAGGTCTAAGAAGAGGGGAAGGAAAGTGGAAACCCCAAAGAGGCTGAGTTCTCTTCAGAGATGGTTTGAAGTATTTCATCAGACTCAGTTAACTTGATGAAACTAAATTTGAATTCTTGCTACTACTTTTCAGGATAAAGATATCTAAGGATTTCTGGGCTAATCTGGAAATTATAAATGGTGAGTTTTCTTTGTAACCTGCATATAATACGCCAACTTGAGACCCAATCTTAATTTCCTAGAATTTCTACAACCAATCATAAAGTGGGTAGCTTAGAATAACAAAAATTATTCTTTTATTGCTTGGAAGCCAAAAGTCTGAGCTATCATCAGGCTTGTTGCCTTTTGGAAGCTCTGAGGAAAATCTATTTCATGTCTCTCTTCTAATCTCTTGTAGATACCAGCAATCCTAGGCACTCCTTGGTTTGTGGACCCATCATCCCAATAGTTGACTTCATGTTCTCCTGATGTCTTTGTGCTTTCTCTTCTCTTTTGCAAAAGATACCATTTATTTCCCTTTGTACTAGCCTTAATCAAATGCAATCTCATATTAACCAATTATATCTGCAAAGACCTGAGTTTCAAACCTTCTGAAGTTAAGTGTAGTCATGACTACCTGGGGGCTGCTCTTAACACACATCACTAGCAACAACGGTTTCCCCCTCATTGCTCTATGAGCTCTATGAGGATAGTGAGTAGCTCAGTTTTATGGATATATTAGGCATATCTCCCAGATGGTGTTTCAGTGTGTATTTACTAACTACATCAAAGAACAGATGCATGAGATTAGTTTTGACTTTATCCCTTCCTTTGTCATTCTCCTGTCCAACCCCAGGATGCCTCTCAGTTCATCCTGGGTCTGACCACACTTTTTTCCATGATTCAGAGCCTACATCCTCAACTTCTTTTTGATTCTTTAAGACTGTAGTTTTAGTCATATGAGTAACTTCCAAAAACAATTTCCTTTCTGCTTCTGGCTACAAGATGACTAATAAATGTTTACTATGACTCCTGAGCAGGTGTTAAGGAGAAGAAGAGCCCTATGCTGTAAACACACAGTATGCTTATTTACTACCTTGCGTGGGCAAGAGAGGTCAAAGCCCTTTCCACCTCTGCAGACTTCACATTTGGTCTTTTGTTTGAATGAAGGATTAATCTGTACAAGACACTTCTGTAGGAAGTGTATCCATCATGATCTCAAAAGATTTTTGATCACCCTGCTATGATAGAATAGAAAAACATAGGTATTTAGGAAAACTCAGAGAGAGAATTTCTAACTGGTCTTTGCAAAAATGAGTAAGTCTGAGATGTAGAGCTCACATTAGAGAAAGAACGATTCTTTCAAAGACAAAAGAAATTGATTTTAAAAACCACCCCCAATCAAATAATTTCTTGTGTCATTGTGGTCCCTTTCAAAATGGAAGGGGTAGAAAAGAACATATATTCTTTGTATTAGTCAGCTTTCTTGAACACACCACTGTACCTGCTACAACATACAGGAGGAAAGGTTTAACTAAGACAATAGTTTTGGGGATGCACTCCATAAGCAGCTGGCTTCAAAGCAGAGATATCATGGTAGACGTTCGTATTGGCTGGGAAATAGCAGAGTAACAATGTTAAAAAGGAATGGGTAAAAGCCCATATATAATACCCAAAGCAATGCCCTGAGTGAGGCCCTCCATAATCTACCTGGACACATCCAAAAAGGTGCTGTTCAAATTTTCTAAGCATTTCTTCATCTGGTAAAGTTCACATATCCTGATTAATGACCACACTCATAGAGTAGTAGCAAAGAATACAAAGGTAAGTAGAGGCAATTTATGAAGGACCTAGAAGTCCAAAGTCCAAAGTGTGGACCCTTTTTGAGTTCCAAGAGCAAAGAGCAGTTCTACTCATTGCATGTCACAAGGCATTAGTAACCCCAAGTGGACCATCCACATCTGTTCCATCAGCTTCCAGCCCAGTCCCAAACTATAAATTTCCCACATTGTGTGTAAGATACATTCCCTTTGAACTCAAAATGTGGTCCACTGATCAGCTATATCATTGTCTTGTAGAGATACTATTATAAATATACACTCTCAGATCTGATCCCAGATTTATTAATCTAAATATGAATTTTACTGAAATTCAGTAATTCACATTCATGTTGATGAGAAGCATGGCTTAAAGTCTTCTTGAAACATCTTTCAGAATCTTCATCCCCTGGAGTATTGCTTTCATCACCATAACAACTCGCATCTCATAATAGTCAGTGAGGATGTTAAGGAAGACAAAAGGAGAAAGTTGGCAAACACAGTGCTCACCCCCAATTTAGAAATTTGTTTTATTTTTTCTGTAGCTGTGACATCAGTTGCTTTCTTTGATTACTCTACACTTTTTACAAAAAATACTTGCCTACTAATGGTAGTGAAATCAACAGTAGATCTGAGCATTTCTAGCTCCGTGCTATGAATGAAATCATTTAGAGGCATCCCTGCATTTTCCAAAGTTACCCCAAAATACTAAGATTATATGCATCTTAATAATCTGATAACCTTGTAGGACTGGGCAGATAGCTCAGCGGCCTAAAGCACCTGCTTAGGCAGAGCACAGCGGCCGGGGATTGATCCTCTGTGTGCCATGCCAGCCTCACACCCTGGGCATGCTGAGCCAGTGATTGAGGTGGGGTATGTTGGTGTGTGCGCCTGTAATCCTAGCGTTTGGGAGGCTGAAAACAGGAGGATCACTAGGAGTCTGATCTACATAGTGAGACCCTGTAGATCCTGTACTAAATACTCTAAAAAGAAAAAAAATCTGATCGCCTGATATCTGGACTGCCAAAATAGAACGTTTAAACTATACTCTATCTGTAAGAGCTGCACAAGTAAGTTTCTTTGGATTAAATTTGTATAGGAAATATCATATATTTTCTTTATTCTTTTAGAGATTTATCATGTAGGAAAACATATTTAAGGTTTGATGATGTTCTATACAAGATAAGATTGTTTAATATACTGTTCTCACTAGTTTCACCGTGAAACACAGCTAGTAGATGTGTTGCTCTCTTAGATAAAGAAACTCTGCCATGGGAGAGAAGGGGATGAATGCTGCCAGATGGCTAAAATGAACGAGCAGAAATACTCTGCTGATATAGAAACAAAAGGGAGGGATGAACACTGCTGAAATAGACTTGAAATTATTGTTGGCCTCAGACTTCTGCCCTGTGTAAAGCTTCTCAACTCATTCAGATTGTATTTGGCTGAATACATTTTAAAATCTCCTCAAAATTTTAAGCACATTATTGGCAAATGAAAAAGATATAAACTAATTTCATAGCTAAGATCAAATGCAACCTTGTGTGAGAAGCAAGGCATTTGGCACTGGACATATCGTCACCCTAGGTAAGACTTTCATTTGTGTGAGATGTAGTTTTCTGATGGGGATAATGAATGGTATTGCACACCAGACTTTTGTGAACAGAAGTATTTTACTTTGAAAAGGCAATTATATTTTAAAGAAATAAAAAATATGAGAAAAATCATACATAGGCAAGAGCACAGGTATGATCAGAAAATATGGCAAGTGCTTAAATTATGTTTAGTACAGTAAAATATGCATTACCATTTTCCCTTCAAAATAATACCCTCACTTCAAATGCACTTCTTACATCATTCTTGCCACTTTCTAAAGTAATTCAGGAGGTCGTGGTTCCTTGAAGTGATTCAAAACATTTATGGTAATTTTTATCGAATAAGAACATTACAATGTGCCTTCATCTGCTTTATTCTCTGAATCTGGCACAATGTGACTTCCAGATCTTCCCTCAAATCAAAATGACTATGTAAGGTGTTGAATTGATTCAGAATACCAAGGTAGTCACAATACTAACAAGAAAGACACAAAAGAGGACTTCAGAACTGTTTCAGAAAGTGGTAAGAACAACAGAATATATGCATTAAGAGTATTTGAATCCCTGTGTGCTGTGTTGGCCCTGCCCCTGGGGTGCCCTGAGATGGTGAATGAGACTGGGTGCAGGAGGCTGAAAACAGGTGGATCACTACAAGTTCGATCTGTGTAGTGAGACCCTTTAGACTCTGTACTAAACATATTAAAAAAGGAGTGAAATTATATATATATATATATATATATATATATATATATATATATATATATATATATTTACCAGTTTATACTGTCTTGCATTATTTCATGTAGCTCAAAATTTCCAATTGTGCTCATGTTCCTCTTGAGTGAATTCTTTTAACACCTATTCTAGTGCTAAATTACTCTAGGTGAATAATTTGGACTTTGTATGTCTGAAAAGTTCTTTATCTCATCTTTATAAAGTTG
>PVKN010030207.1:0-12792 GCA_004027915.1 Capromys pilorides
GTTTGTAGGTCTGTCTTCTCCAATCCATTTTAGGAGTCTGAGAACATATACACTATGTATGAGTCTCCCTTTATTCATGAAGGCTGTATGCTAAAACCTTTGGTAGCTGTTTGAATCTAGTGATGATACTAAGCCTTATAAATATGAACCTTTTCTCTAGGTATATGTATCCATGATAACATTTAATTGATAAATTAGGTACTGTAAGAAATCAATAAGAACTTACAATGAAATAGAAGTATAAAATATTACATTTAGGGTGATTTAAAATTTTGAGTTATATGTTTCTGAAAATTTCTATTACATATTTTCAGACTTGGGTCAAATATGGACAAAATGAAACTGTGGAACATGAAAATGCAGACAAGGAGGGGTTTACCTGGAATTGTTTTTTCTTTTGGCTCCCACAATGTATAGCTCAGTGCTGGCTGAATTGGTTTGTTGCATTGAGACACAGATGAATCTACAATATGCAGGGATCTCTGAAGAGGTGGCCAGGTACTGCTGCAGGCCAGAGAGGTATTTTGAAATGGAAGGAGAGTAGTGAGCCCCACCTGTGGCATGCATGGGACTGTCTGCTTAGCAGTGAATCTGACTCAGGAGTTCCCACGGAAGTTATAAGGGCACTCAAGTTACCAAGCCCAGGATAGAAATATTGCTCAGAGCCAGACTGCTTCCTGCCAGTCTGTCTGTGGATTGTTCCAGAAAGTAAATGTGTGAGGAGCCCAGTCCCCAGTGTGGCACTGTAAAGCTGGTGGAACCTTTAAGGGCTAGGGCGGAGGCAAAGGGAATCAGGTGCCTGAGGCATCACTGTGGGATGGGCTTTGTGCTGGTCCCCAGGACAGTTAGTTTTTTGTGAGCCTAGATTAGCTTGAACGAGTGAGCCTGACTCCAGAATCTCTGGCTTCCTGTTTTGCCAAGTGATCCTTCTCTCATACATCTCCCACCATGATACCCCTGCTCTGTTGTGATGTAGCCAGAGGACCTTCACCAGGGCCTACCAGTCTTGGACTTTTAGCTTCCAAAAACTGTGACTTAAACCTCTTTTCTTTATAAAAGAATCAGCCTCTATTATTTTGTTGTAACAGTGGAAAATGGCCTAATACGCCATAATTCTGGTGATGTTTCATCTCTTTCAGGAGGCTTAGCAGGAGTGGCTAACTCCTGGTGAATTTCATCATACTTGGTTTTGATTAGGTCTTATCACCCTTTCTATGGTCTGAACTTCGAGAGCTGGCTCAGGAAATTACCAGAATGCCAATGATGAGGGATGCATTCCTTTTGGTGATTGCCAGCCTCCTCTTTGATACTGTTGGCTTTTTTGGCTTATCCTGACACTGTTGGTCTCCTTGGCTTATTCTCAATGGGCACAGAAGAGAACTGGTCTTTTTTTCTTATTAATCCATTCTTTGACAAAGAAATTTAGTCATTATCTGCATTTAATATATGAGAAAAAGAAGCATATGTGCATATGTGTTCCTGCATGTGCACATGTTCATGTGCTCACACGTGTGCACACACATGCACATACACACACACATGCTTTCACAGAAACATCAACACCACACATGCATGGTGAGACCTGTTTGGTGACTGGAGAGTTCATGTAGGTTTGAGGAATCTGCGCCCAAAGTGTCCAATTAATGTTTCCCTATTTTTCTGTTTCTTCTGATCTCTTTCACCGGTGCCCTGTTTCTTTTCTAGAAGATTATTATCCTGGATTATTTTAAATATTCCTTCTTTCTCCTATTCTCTGAAATGAGCCTTCTCCTCTTCTCAATCCAGCTTGCCTGCCCTGTGCTTCCCGGCTTCATGGTCTTCCTGCACTGAACTGCTAATCTCCTAGGCTCTCTCAAGGCTGATGCTTCTCTAAGTCACTGCATTACCTAGTCTCTCCTGTCACTTTTGTCACTATAATGGAGTCTTTAAATGCTGTGGAGCAGATAATGTGTGTCTTTCAAGATTTCCCTCAGCAGAGGAACTGGTACTGGTGGATAGTGTCTTTCTGTTAGGCTAAGTTGACCGTAGTTGATCTAAGCTGAAGTGAGCTTTCCCATGGAATAAATGTAAAACCTTTATTTTCACCACCAGCAAAATCAGTAATATGTTCATTTCATAGAAAACTTAGTACTGTATATGCAAGTTGAAAAAAACACACTCAATTTTTCTAGATCCTAAAATAATCCAGCGTGAGCCAGGTGTGTCAGTATAGGCATCTGATCCTAGCCACCCACCCCAGGAGGCTGAGCAGGAGGGTCACAAAGTACAAGACCAGGCTGGGCAGCTTAATTCCTTAGTGGGGCCCTGCAGAAAAGAAAAAAGGCTATGTATGCAGCTCAGTGTGAAGGCTGTGGCTTCAGTTCTTAGCACTGCACGCCCACCTACACATACATACACACACTGTGAGCTTTTTATTTTCTATTCTGTATTTAGGACAGGGTCTATAGGGTCTCACTGTGTAGATCCGACTCATAGCGATCCTCCTGTTGCAGCCTCATAAGCACTGGGATTACAGGCACATGCCACCATGCCCAGTCTCAATCACTATCTCAGTGCATCCCGGGGTCAGGGCCAGCATGGCACTCTGGGGGTTGAACCCTGGCCGCTGCGTTCTGCCTGAGCAGGCACTTTAGTCTGCTGAACTATCAGGCTGGCCCATGATGAACTTTCCTATGTTTATTCTCACTTCTGTTTCTTAGTACAGTGTTGAGAGCCTTAGATAATATTATTCTCACACTTTACCTGGCTTTATGTCTCCACCCTGTCTCTTAGTATTCTAAATACAATTTGCCATGTTATTATAGGCTTTTAAGGAAGATGCTATTTATATATTTGTAGTGTTATATAAAAAATCTTGTTATACTTAAAATATGTTCAACTTTCCCAACTACCAGGAAGTTATTTTTCCAGGTATTTCCTTGACAAATAACACTGCAGTGGAAATCTTTTTTTTTTTTTTTTTTTTCTGGCCAAAGAATTATTATTTTTTAAATTAAAATTAATGAGAAAGGCATAGCAATGAGATAGTTTCACAACAGGTTAGTAGGACATTTCCTGCAGTGGAAATCTTTAAAAATTATGTTTAAAATTTTTAAACAGCTGTACTAATAAGAAAGTAGCACCATCTGAGCCCCTTTTCTGAGATTGTCTCCAGGTCTTACAAAGCCCTGCACTGCACAATTCCTTCCTTATTTTCTCTTCCTAGAAGTGTGCTTTTCAACCTTTGAGACCTTGGCAATTCTTTATGAGGGCATGCAAAGATAATGGTTATGCAAGAATAATGCTTTCTGTCTGTGGGCTTGCTTGGGCCTTTGGCCATAGACCACAGAATCCCCTGGAAATGACTCTAGCCTTTCTCTCTGGGAGGCCCCCATCTCCCCTTGCCCAGTCTACATGTTCCTCTGTTAAGTGGCCCAGTGCTTGCTCTGGAATTACCCTTCTCAACACTATTATGACTATAGTTAAAGAACTAGTTGGGTCCTGCATGCTTTCCTTCCTATCTGGAGTAAGTAGATTGACCAGCCCTGCACCGATCTCAAGGCCAACCATGATGACCGTGGGCCTTACTTCCCTTACAGGGCACCAACATAGTTTGATTCTGGTGAGAGTCTTATTTTAGGTGTCAGACAGCTGTTTTCTTGTTGTATCCTTCACCGTCCTTGCCCTGGAAAGAGTGAGAGAACTCTCTAGGGGCCCCCAATTTCTTCAGTATTTTCCCTGGGACTAGATTTTAGGTTTTCACATCCTACTTTGTGTTTTCATGTTCACTTGGGTACTTACGTTTCCTGTGCTGAATTGATACATAGAAAGAAAGAGGGCGGGAACAGCAAGAGCGTTGCAATGTCTTCTTCTCTGAAAAGAGGCAGCATGGCTACTGGCTAAGCCATGGACTCTGCATATAGGCCTTGAAGTTTAAACCTTAGTTCTGGCATTTGCTGGTTTTGTATTTGTGAGCAGTTACATACATTCTAAACCAACTAATCAAAGTCTTGGGTGGAGTAGAATGCAGTTCCAAGAGACAAGTGCCACCTCCTTAGGACTCTGTCTGCCACCTAGAAAGCACTGTCCTCTGGTGTGATTATTATTTACCGAGTGCTTCTTATGCTCCCACTCTTCTAAGCACTTGCTCTGCATTCACTGATTTCATCCACAAGGAGAGTTCTGTTATTATTCCCACTTTACAAATGGAGAAAAAGCCCCAGAGAAATCGTCTTGGTCATGATCCTGCAGCTGGCAAGTGGAGAAGCAGATGGTCCAGCAGCAGAGGCTGTGTTTCTCCTAACCACTTTGCCCTCCCGCCTCCACTTCCCAGGCCCATCTTCTGGGACCTTCACGGTCTGCGCGCTTGGATAGCTAACCTTCTATTCTTCCACTTGGAGCCATTTGACTCCTCTGACAAACTCTTATCTCCTGGCCAGTCTTCGCCGTCCTCACCCGCCCTCCCTTCCAGGGTTATTAAAATGGGAACAGGGCTCACAGTGATTGATGGCCTGGCACTGATCTTTTCCTAGCTCTCCTGGCTCATGGTAAATATTTACTTTTTGTTATACAGGAACAATGAGGTTTCATACAGGAGATGGATGTCGAGTGTATATATAATATTATGCTTGTCTGACTCCTTTGAACATGCAACTCTCATTTCCTTGCCTTACTGGGGAGAGGGGGAGATGCTACAAGGTGAGTTGTTTGACTTTCCAGAGGACGCTCAGAGGTTTACAAGTTGGATGGATGGATTTCTTTTTCTCTTCTGTAGGGCTAGAAACATAGGGCTCTCTGAATAATTTAAGATCTAGTGAGGAGCTGTCAGTTAAACATGTATCAATGATTGAATTATTTACCTAATGTTGTCCCTCAAATTGATTTCACTTTTTAGACACAGGTATGGAATTTAGCCTTGCCCTGAAAAATATTCTCTTCCAGATCATAGATGTAATCTAATTTTATTTGCACGTCTTGCCATATGTATGTAATTATGAAACTCAGAATGCATCTTTTTGTCCTCAGGAATGTGGCCGGTGAGCCCTAGGTGGCAGGTGACTTGTGGCACACTCAGCTCTGCCATCCTTCTCCATCACCATATGAGAGTGGGAGTTCCTTCCTATGCTTCCACGTCTCCCGCTTCAAAGGGACACAAGCTCTTAGCACCACATCTTCCTACTCTTTTAGTTTTCTCTTCCCAGCTTGAGGTAATGTTTACAACAGAAAAAAAGTGTCCGCATACACAGACAGATTAATCTAATTTTTTTTTCTCACTTACAGAAAGACAGCTTCCAATCTTCACCTTGGAAGGACATTGGGTAGTTCTTGTCATTCATCTATTATTGCCACTCAGAGAAATACGTGAGGAGAGATGGACCAGCTGGGAAGTTTTGGAAGGCAGGGAGAACAGGGTTATGTTGTGAGACGGGGAAGATGGCAAGGACAGTGAGCAGCAGAGAGTGATCTGTGAGCTGCAAGCTCTGCATCTTCATGGCACCGCTCAAGACGCGAGCTGACGCCACTCCTCTCCCTGCCTCCCTGCTCTTCTTGGACTTTCTCTTCTCACTTTTCCCTCCCTTTGTCTCTAGGCAAATTTTCTTTTACTTTTTTGCAACTTGAAAGCATGCATTTCTCTTTCCAAAGATCCAATAAGAAGCCAAATATTATTTTCTCAATCTGTCATATGGCTTTGTGTTTTCCTGTTACTTTTCTTAGAAAATACAATTTTTGAGAAAAATGCCTTCACCTATGACAACAACTACTACCAAAATTATTTTTTGCAGAGCCAAGTTGAAAAGAACTGTGTCAAAAACAAGATTGTGTTTGACCTCTGTGGGCTCCCCACCTGTTTACCAGCTCCCCTTCTGCCCTCTACTCCTGAGACAGGGCCTCTGGCTCTGGGTCACAGGTTCCCACAAAGCTAGCTGCCCCCATCTTAGACATGGGGCTTTGAGGTTCAGAAAAGTGAAAGATCTGTCTTGGCAGACCATAGTTTAATTTAGGGCATGGTGAGGCTAGAATTTTGATCTTAATACTTCTAGATCTTGCTTCTTATTACCTTGTGGCTTTTATCACTGACTCTTGGCTCAGTTAACTCTATTTTGACAAACACTTATTAGGACCACATTTTTATAACCTCTAATAATGACTGCTCATTTATAATGAGTTGTCATTCTCCTTCCAAGCAACTCATGATTGTATTGCGTTAATTCATTTTCAGATAGTGGGTAATGTTTACTTTTCCTTTTATTTTAAGTGCCACGAAGGCAGGGGCATGTCTCTTACCTTACAGCTTTCCTCTAGTTCCCATAGAAATAAGAACAGTATCCTGTTTCCAGAGAGCTGGATTGAATTTCCTCATAAGGTCAACACTGAACCATTGAATTTGATTTGGTTCTCATCCATTCACTTTGCAACCAGAATTATGGAAAGAATTAAGTTCATGAACCGAGGTACTGCTGTAGGTATCTTATTCGTCAGGTGCTTATGTTGCACTAGACCATGTTCTGAGATTTCAATGCACATTAACCCACTTAATCCTGTCAGTCCGTTGGTGCTGTGGTTGTTGCCGCCATTTTACAAATAGGAAACCAAGATGCGAAGAGGTTAGCTAACTTATGGAAGGGGTGCACAGCTACTAAGTGATAGAAGTGGGGTTGAACATTGAGTGACCTCATGCCACAGGACCTGCTCTGCCCTCTGCTGCCAGTCCACAGCAGTTACTCATCAAAACATGAAAAGGGCCAGCCAGATAGCTCAGTGGATTAAAGTACCTGCTTATTCAGAGTACAGGGATGGGGGTTCAATCCCCAGCACCACAAGCCATGCTGGCCCCACCCCTGGGGTACGCTGAGACTGCAATTGAGACTGGGTGTGGTGGTGCATGCCTGTAATCCCAGGGCTTGGGAGGCTGAAAACAGGTGGATCATTATGAATCTGATCTACGTAGTGAGATCCTGTAGACCCTGAACTAAATACTTAAAAAAAAAAAAAAACAAACCCAAAAGCTAAATAAACCCATGATGACTGTGCTTTTTCTTGGCTAGGCTATCTGAGGACCACTATCTTCTCATGTGAGTGAAGATTGTGTGTTTGTGAGTATGGAACTGATTTTATTTTTGGATCAAGGCATCCGTATGCGCCTCTTTATACACACTCCATCCAGATGGTTACACGTATCTGTGGGACCTGGGACTAGTAATTGTTGACTGCTATCCAGGCAGTGCGATTCAGATGGCTTGGGAAGGGTACTTGAGAAATATTATTTTCACACTGGAGTGTAGCTTAGTGGTACAGTACTTGTCCAGCATATCTGAGTTGCTGGATTGCATGTCTGGTATATCAGACAAGCAGAAAAAACAAGAAAGATCATTTCTAAAGTTCCTCATTAAGTAGGTCAAACTGAGCAAGGGTTCACCACACCTTGGAAGTTGGAAGCTGGCAAATTTCTCACATTTTCTGTTTTCTTTACTTAGGGAGTGAATTTTGGCTAATTTAGGGACAAAACCTAAGGAACAGGATGTCTAGTGGGCCAGAGGCAAAGCCAACAGGATAAGCAACATCTACTTAAGTTATCACCACTCAACCAGGAGCTGCATTAGCGGCTAAAATTAGGGCTCCACTTGGTATATGGCCAGCAGTTACAGTGTTGGCTTCTCCCATGAGCACTTCTGTAGGAGGTCTTGCTGTCAGAGGGTTCAAAAGTGATTTAATATATGCATGATGGTTCCATTTAAACCTCTAGAAGAGGGCCGGCAAGATAGCTTAGGGGACAAAATGCCTGCTTTGGCAAGTGTAGGGATCAGAGTTTGATCCCTGGTCCCTCATGCCATGCCAACCCCCCACCCCCTAGGGCACGCTGAACTGTGACTGAGTTGGGAGTGGTGACATACACTTGTAATCCCAGTACTGGGGAGGCTGAGTACAAGAGGGTCACTAGGAGTCTGAGCTATGTAGTGAGACCCTGTGCTAAATACATAAATGAAAATAGACAGATAGATAGATAGATAGATGGATAGATAGATAGATAAATAAATAAAACTACCTGTAGGGGAGATGCCAGTGAAAGAGGCAAGGGCAATGACTACCTGCTCTTTCACATTTAAGTACTGTAGTTAGGACACTCTCCACGAGAACTTGACACTCAGCCTGGCCACAGGCAGGCTCCCCCTGAGGCATGGGCAACCATTGGCTATATAGGTATCTCTATGTTATCATGTGCATGCTGGTCCTACTGTCTTGTCTACAGCTGCTGTTTTCCTTCAGGACTATCTACAGAAAGCCCACTAGCGTTCCGCTATTTCTCCTCGTTCTCATCACTGTTTCTTCATCGCCTCCCCACTTCATCTGTCCATTCAACCGTCAAACACTTTCAGAGGACCTGCTTCATCCTGGGCACTGATTAAGGCCCTGGAGGTCCAGTAGTGGGCAAGGTAAAGTGGCTGCCTTCTCAAATCTTTCTCTATAGTGCTGACCTGCAGCTGCTTTTGTTCCCCGTCTTCCTGTTTTCTAACTACTTCTTTATAACTTGTAAGTTTATACAATCTCATTCTTTTTATGATAAGCATACAGTTGTTCCCCTTGTTTATACAGATATTGAAGTATCATACATGCAGAAAGACATATCTATCTGTACATATACTTATGCTATATAATTGCAAGTTATGATGGACAGGTAAAAGAAAACATGTCATTATCGTAAGGCACACTGCCACTAATAAACTTCCAAATCCTCCCCTCCTGCTTTGAACACACTTATCCCATTGCTCTTGCCACTTTCTGAAGCTGCTCTGGAAATACTTTTTTGTGGGACTTCTTCGTTGTGCTGGCATGACTGCCTGAATCAAAATGTTTTCCTTCTCATGGTCATTTTGATGTTGGTAAAGAGCTAGAAATCACATAGTGTCAGATTAGGTGAATAGGTAGGTGGAGACACACTATCCTGTTTTTATACTGATACTGAACCAGCCGCAGTAAGACAAGGTAAGACACAAAAGAAGACTTCCAGAGGTGCTTCAGAAAGTGGCAGGAAGTGGAGGGCATGTCTGACATGATGTGGGATGATTGAAGGAGGGCTAATGACATGTGTCTTTTACTGTGATACATTTCTTCTTAACTTAAACTTTCACTGTATATTTTGCCCATACCTGATATACATATATTTAGCAGGTTGACTCTTAAAAGTTGTGATCATCATTTTATTATTATTCCAATTAGTGTTTTTTGGGTGTTTACCATATATTAGTTGGGCTGGCCAAATAGCTCAGCAGATTAAAGTGCCTGCAAGCAGGCTCAGGGGCCAGGAGTTCGATTTCTGGTCCTGCAGTGTTGGCTCTGCCCAAAGGGTGCACTGAGATGGCAATTGAGACTAGGTGTGGTGGCTCATGTCTGTAATCCCAGCTCTTGGGAGGCTATAAACAGGCAGATCACTATGAGTCTGGTCTAGTAGTGAGACCCTGAACACCCTGTAGACCTTTCCATAAAATACTAAAAAAAAAAATGAAACCATATATTAGTCACTGAGTAAAGCCAGCACCCCTACTGGGAATGTCTTCCCAGGCCTGCAGTATGGGCCATGTTCCTACTGTTCAGGGCAGACATACAAGAAGGGCGTGGTGGGCAGTTTGTTGTTTCTCCTTATTTGTGGGAGTTATTAGAAAAGTTATGGAAAGAGGAAATTTTCCTTTGTGCCCTCAAATAAAATATTAGTAACCCCCCTGGAAAAGTATGTTGTATGTAAGTTTCAATGATTTGTTTCTTGCTCAGGAGATCCTAAAAACCATCAAGGCACATCCCATATACCATCTCAATAAGGGCAGGCATGTTTTTACCCCTCCTACAGGATCCTCAACTGCAAAACAACATTTTGTGAGATATATTGGCAACAAATTAGCTTAGATTTATTGTAGATTATTGATTTCCGCATTCAAAGGTTAATGAGGTTTGTGCCTTCATTCAGCACTTCTGCTCTGGGAAGAAAAATGAGATTGCCTGAAGACACAAACCATTCAATTAAAACAAACAGATGACTGTTATGTGCATCCCAACTGTATTCTGATACTTTGTTTCCTTACTGCTCTTTCTTTCTCAACATATTCTAATTCCTCTGAGGACTTTCGGTTTTGAACATGAAGAGACAATTAAGGTGATCCCTGGCAGTGCTGTTCCAAATTATAGATGACTCCCACATGGATCCTTATGTAGAGAAGTAGAGCTAACTGTGCAGTGTGTCAAGGTTTATTTCTTTGGTATACCTACAGACGTCTCTGTGCCTCAGTGATAGAAACACAAATTGATTTATTTTCAATGATAAACCCCTGACAACAAGATCCAAACACAAGGTTATAAGCAAGACACTGGAGGCTCCCGAAGAGCTGTGCTATTTGCATGTATTGCATAACAGTGGATACTAAAGCTGGGCTTACATAAATTCAAGCAACTGTTTCTCTTTGGCCATTGAAGGTTTTCTGACTTAATAATCAGTTTGCAAGTGGTTATGCATCTATCCTTTTGCATAGGTTGCTGAGACAGACTTTTCATAGATCCCAGTCTTTGTATATCATTTATTTAATTCTAGATAAGACAGCGTCCCATTTAAGGAACTCAAGGCCTGGCTTCCTCAAGGTCTTTTGGTGAAGAACACAGCAGCCTGCGTGACTGCAGAAGAGTTTCCCTCATATTTGTATCTGATGCAAGGCCTTAGTGAAATTAAAACCAGAGTCAAGTGGAGAACCATCGTGGGTAGCAGTGAAGATGTCATCTCAACAGTAACTCCCTCTCTACTGAAAGATAAATTATATATTGTTTTTCTTGAGCAGGCACTCCTTCAGTATAATTATAGGAAACAAGCAAAACAGATGGAAGCCAAGCTACAAGACTAAGATTGCATTTTAATTATGAGCTTTGGAGCCAGGAGGAAGTTAAAAGGACATTTTGGACTTTTTTTCTCATTTTACCACTGGGAGAATGAAGCCTGGAAGGAAACCCCCAGGGCCCACACCAGCCAAGCCAGTGGTCTCAACTTTTTTCCCCAAAAGTTTTAGTTCTGTTCCAACATAAGCCAGTCTCAAGGTCACAAGGCCACCTTCACTCTTAAGCTTATTGAGGGGTGGTGGCTGTAGATGTAGATGATCCTGTAGATCCAGTCACTGCCTATTACCCCCATCACAGAGGGGCACACTGGCTTATTGACAAAGATCAGACTAAATGCGATCATTTAGAGAGTATAGTTAGCGAGGCTAAATTTTAGATAATGTTGAAAACTCTGTGGGGTTCCTCAGAATCTCAGGCTCTTAAAAGACATTCAAGAAATAATATCACTTGGCTCACAGCTTAATGTTTCCCAATCTTCTTTATACTAACACCTTGGACTGCACTGGATGTACTAAATGCAAGGCCTAATTGTACATATTTTGATTTACATATTGGAGAACTTTCTACAGTGTTATTCTTTTTCTAGAAATTTTCATTCTATTTTCTGAAGTAACATTTGTGAACCAAGCTTGTTATTCACAGAGCTTATACAAAATAACAGTTATTTAAACTTGCCTTCTTTGGGGAGTACATTAGCTGATTCTTTAAGAATCTTTGTGCCTGATCCCCATGACCACAAAGAATGGCTGACCCATTCTTGTCAAATGAAACATTTCTGTGTTTGGAATGAAATACAAAAAAGCAATGGACCAGAATGATCTGATTTGTTCTTCATGTTTCTTCAGAAAGTCGAGAACTAGGTCAAGGATGCCTAGATTTTCTATCAGATGAGTCATTTTAAACTATTGTAGAAACTATTACAACTATGTATTTTAAAGCTTTAACATAGGTATTTTACATTAGTGAGACATGGCAGTGAGCAACTGTAACTTTCTAAACAAAGAGCTATAACCCCCATAGGAGAATGTGGTGGCTAACACCATGCCTCACTGGGTTCTCCTTCAGGAGTGAAGGTTCTGCCTCTTCAGCTGCTGGAGGTTCTACTGACAGAAAAACTCCAGTTCTCTGCCCCCATAGGAAGTGCTCCAGTTGAAGAAATTAATTTTGCCCAACATTGTGTTCCTTCCTTGGGTGGGGCTCATTCAATGGATGGTTCATGTGGAATATACCCACAATTTGGTGGGTATATTTGGTGTCCTACCCACAATTTGTGCCGTTCTAATGAGTCATCATCCAAGGCCCAGAACTTCCCATGGGGCTTCCTGAGACATGCTAGGGCAGCATCACAACTCAAGTCCTTGCTTTGTCCCTGTCTTTCCACAGGTGTTGGCTCCGTGACCCTGTGTTACTTAACCTTTTATGTCCGACTCCATCTTGGTACCTAAGAACCTAATCTCTAACAGAGAGAATGCTCCTCACGAACATAACAGAATAAGGAGTCAGCAAATTCCATCCCTCAAGAATAATTTTGGTTCATTGCCTGCTTTTGTAAATAAAGCTTCACTGGAACATAGCCATGCTTAGTCATTTAGATGTCTTCCTGCTACAATGCCAGAGTTGAGTAGCTGGAATTGAGACTATGTAGTCCACAAAACCAAAAATATTTATTTTCTGGCCTTTTGAAAAAAAAAAAGTATCAATTTCTGCTGCAGAATGCTGGCAGAAACACAGATACTAGATGATGATAGAGAATTCCAGGACAGAAACTCTCAGAACATTATGCATTCTGAATGGAACTTTCAGTATCTGTTTCATGAAATAATCTTCAATCTGTTCTTCTCTAGCAATCTTCATTTATGAAGTTTTCTCTAACTCTGTACTGGGTTGATATGAAAACAATGAAGAATAGTAACTCTTTTCTTTTTTTAATCTTTTTGAGAT
>PVKN010030208.1:0-12795 GCA_004027915.1 Capromys pilorides
AAGCAGAAAAGAGAGGAAACATAGCAGGAGCAAAATCATACACTTATGTACACAGGATGAATTCGATATTGGTCCTAGGAACCTTCAAAAGGTTTTTCTCATTGATGATAATAGCATACAACACTGAAAATATGCTTGGAATGCGTGTTGTTCTTTAGATGTGTACTGCTTCCAGTGTAAACTCAGTTACTGCTATACTCTCTCTCAAGTAAATGATTGGTTAATAAAAGGGGTTTCAAGTGAGAGTAAGAGACTAGGCAAAATGCCACACGCTTGACAGGCTACAATTTTGTACATCCTTGGATTTCTAAATGTCTGTGTAAAAATGTGTAAATGCTCTTATCAAATTCTAAAGAAATTTATTAGAATACCAGTGATTGACAGAAAATACCAATTGCAAGATAAGTCTAAGATGTTTGATACTCAGAAAGACAGTGATGTTAAGCTCAATTACCTATGTTATAGAGTAATAGTATCATGAAGCTTCTCTGCTGGAAGGTTGAGAATGTAAGTTAACAGACCAAAAATTGGAGAAAAAGAAGGACTACAAGGATAGCCAACATTTTGACCCTAGCCCTTCAAGGTCAGTGAGGACTCAGGACATAAGAGAACCTGTGCTGTAACATCTTATAACTCAGTGGTCTCCCAAATTTTCTCTTCAAGGAGATTAAGAGACCTCAGAAGAAAGGGATAAATGAAGTATAGTGTGTCTAAGGAGAGTCACGTAGAGAAAAAACATTCTCTCAGGTTTTCACAGAGGGCTAACTGGTCAAGCAATGGCCGTGATTCGTCCTGATGGCTGACACTGACAATAGTTCTATAAAGCACTGTACATTGTTCCAAATTGAATCCTGAGGGGATTTGACCTTAGAACATGCAAAAGATGAATGCTTTGTTATATAGGTCTTGCTTTAACTTGCCCTTGATCACCCAGCAAAAAAGGTTAAGTATGAGGTATAAAATGTGGAACTAGATTAGTGTAATGAGCTATAAGAGGCTTAAACCAACAGCCTCCAACATTGCCAGTTTCACCGGTAACCTACTGCAATTATGGAACATTGAGCTATGTATGCAACTACTCCCTTTAGTCCAAAGAGAAGAATTTTTTTTCTTTTTTTTCTTCCCTTACCAATATCAAGTAGAAAATTTATCATGTCTACACCCTGTGCTCTGTATAACTACTATGAGGACAACAATATGCAGTGTGTCAATTATTGTCAATGTATTACTAACATGTTTTAGAACTATCATATTATTATTTCTTATTAAAAGTAATAAAAATAAATAAATTAAAAATAAAAAAATAAATAAAGGGCTGAGGAAGGAGTCAAGATTTCACTTCATCAGAGAAACTTCAGTCTTCACAGTCAGCCTGGACTTCATCATCTGGCTTGCAGTGCAGACTCTTCAGCCTCCTGCTTGAATCTTTCGCCATCAGTCGGAGACTCTTCAGTGTCCATCACAGACACTTCGGTCTTCCATCACAGACCCATCAGCTGACGGATAGAGACTTACATGGAGAACTGCAGTGAGTTTCAGACCTCAGGACTGAATTCTTCAGTCCGGAGCATGCAGATGCCCTCTGCACACTTCCTCATCTGACTCTGTGGCTGACTATTGTAAGCCATTCTTATAATTTCTTATATGTTGTATATTTTGTGTTAATATCCATTCCTTATATTATATCTGTTCTGTTCCTCTAAGTAAAACCCTGACCAATACAATCACATTCTATATGGATTTATTAGAATATCAATGATTGATGGAAAATACTGATTGCATGTTACGTCTAAGATGTTTGATGTTCAGAAAGACAGTGATGTTAAGCTCAAGTTCCTATGTTATAGAGTAATAGTATCACTAAGCTTCTCTTCTGGAGGTTTATGAATGTAAATTTACAGACCAAAAAATTAGAGAAAAAATAGGGCTACAAGGCTAGCCATTATTTTGGCCCTTGCTCTTCAAGATCAGTGAGGACTCAGGTCATGAGAGAACCTGCGCTGAAACCTCCTATAACTCAATGGTGTCCCAAATTTTCTGATCAAGGAGAATATAGGATCACAGAGGAAAGGGATTGACAGTGTATAGTGTGCCTACAGAGAGTCACCTAGAGAGAAAACTGTGTCTCAGTCTTTCACGGAGAGCAAACTGGTCAAGCAATGGCTGCAATTCATTCAGATGGCTGACACTGACAAAAGTTCTACAAAGCACTGTACATGGTTTCTAGGAAAATCCTAAGGGGATGTGACTGACCTTGTGAGATTCAAAAGTGACATGTTTTATTATATAAGTCTTGCTTTAATTTGCCCTTAAACACTCAGCAGAAAAGTTTAACCACAAGGCATAAAAAGTAAAACTAGATTAGTATGCTGAGCTGTAAAAGGCTCAAGTCAACAGCTTGTGACATTGCCAGTTCTGCCAATAACCCACTAATATTATGTAATATTGGACTATGTATACAACTACTTTCTCTTAGTTCAATGAGAAGAAATTTTTGTACCAATAGTGATTAGAAAAATTATCATGTTTGTATCCTGTACTCTGAATAACTAATGTGAAGACAACAGTATGCATTATATTAATTATTGAGGCTGTACTACCAACGTGTTTTGAAACTGTTATTGCATTTCTTATTAAAAGTAATACAAAAGTAAAAATAACAAGTCCCAGCAGCAAGCCTTATTTGGAATTTTTTCCACCCTTGATTAGTTTTAAATGTTTCAGCATTGTTGTAAATGAGCTGATATAATATATCCTCTTGGAGAAGATTTCTTACACTCTAGTCTTTTTGAGATTTATCCATGTTTGTTTCATGTGTCAGTAGCTTGCTCTTCTGTATTGCTTATTTTATTGGTTATCACAGTTCACCTGTTGATGACTATTGGGATTGTTTCTAATTTTAGCTATTTAAATAAAGTGACAGTGAACATTCTTGCACTTGTCTTTTGTGAACATATTTCATTTATCTTGAATAAATATCTACTTGTAACAGTGCCACTCATAGGATTTGGAAATGCATATTTCCTTTTGAAAGAAGCTGTCAATGGTCATGGCAGATGCTTTCCCCCAACAGTGTTGTGCCACATGCTCTGACACTTGGTGTAGAGTTCATGGTGTCCATGGCTACAGCCATTCTGGTGCCTTTTATGGTGCTTTCTTCTACATCAGTTGCATTTCTTTGATGGTTGTCGTAGTCGCTTTTCTTGTCCTAGAACAGAATGAGCAACATTTAAAGGAGAAGGGATTTCTTTTGGCTCATGTTTTCAACCTATAGTTGGCCAGCTCCAAGGCAGGAAGGCAGGGCAGAGAGGCATAGAAGAGCGGAACCTGTTGACTCCATGCAAGGAGAAAGCAGAGTGAATGGAGAAGCCCTTAAGTGAGATAGATCTAGTGGGTCACACTTGAAATGACCTATCTCTTTGGGCCAGCCTCACCTCCTTACATCAGTTTATGTTTCATGCCCTCTGATTCAATCACCCTTCAGAAGGCCCACCTTTAAACATATACGACTTTGGGGCGACATGGTATTTAATACTTTTTCATATGCCCATTGGCATTGTATGAATGTTCATTCATTTGTTTGTTTGTTTGTTTATTTATTTATTTATTTTGCAACACTGGAGACAGAACCATCCAGAATCTTCGCACTGAGCTACATTTCAATTCTCTTTATTATTTTTTAAAATTTTCTTTTTATTTTTTAATGAGATAAGCTCTCACTATCTTGCTGCATTGCCTAGGTTGGGCTTGAATTTGTGATCCTTCTGCCTTAGTCTTCAGAGTACACTACCATACTTTGCTTGTATTTATTTTTGGCTCTAAATCTTTTGCCCAGTTCATAATTGGGTTGTATTATTTCTGTTGTTGTACTGTCACTGTTCTTTACATGTCTTGGATATAGTCCTTTTAAAAATGTATTTCACCAATGTTTCTTCCAAATCTGTGGCTTGCCTCTTTTCTTTCTCCTCTCTCCTCTCTTTCTTCCCCCTACTTTCCCAAGCATATGGTTAAGAGGAATAAAGATCTCTGATAAAAGTAGCAACCTTGTAAAGAGGTGTTTAAGTATATGCTGATTCAGGTAGGGGGAGCAGAAATAGGCCATCCCATGCATCTGTGTGTAAGGTGAGAGGGGGGAAAAGAGGAGCGGTGCCCACGCCCATGCAGCAGGGACTCCAAGAGGAAGGAAGAACAGAACCAGTATCTTCCAGGCTACCTCATCCTTCATGTTCCTTGTTGTTCCCCTGTGTGCTACCTTCACTTTCCCACCTTCAGATCTGACAGCAGATGATTCTGGTGGCTGTAACTCATGTTCTTTCCTGAGGCTTGGATCCCAGCTGCTGCATCAGTGGAGGAGTCTGCCGTGCTGGTGAATGAGCAGGCCATCTGATATTCTATCCAACTGAGGGCAGTGGCTCATTTAAACTCTCACATAACATTTGCTCTGAAAATGGATTTCCTGAAACTTTCCACTTAAGTAACTGTGGATTAACTTTTAGTGGGCTATGCGCAGCGCAAGCTAAGTAGAGCGTATAACTCCAGACTGTTGGGCAGCTGCACATTGTCATGGTTCTGCCTTGATTCACTACATATTGCTTCCTTTCAAATTTGCAACCAGATTCTAAATTATTCACCTTTAAATGTCTGCAAGTATGAGAGCATTTGGCTATTTGTTCACCTTGCTTGAGCAGTACATCTGGGTAGGGTAAGAACATATTTGGCAAGGCAAAGAATACTCCTCTGAAAAGATTAGCCTGCTCCCTTCAAAATGTTCTCCTACTGTAGACAAGCCATAGTGTATTAGTGATTGTGTTTTTAATGCAGTCCTACTAGTGATAGCATTCCATATTGTCTAACTCCCCCAAAAGACTTTTTATGAATTTAAAAAGGTTTCTAATCTAAAGGTTATATTATCAACAAATGCTGGTTTGAAATAGGATTTTGAAGATTACCCTTCTTTAACAATGCCTTAAATTTTTATCTCCTTACCCATTCCTCATTGCTTTCTTTCTCAAGACATTACAGTTTATTGTGTCTGCACTAGGTACCTGGCATGTGATTTACACGGTGAATGGCTTGGCTTTAGGAGAAAGTTAATGATATAATATCCCCATTTATATTCAGAACAGTCAACACTTTCAAGCTCACCGAATAATAAAAGCACCTGCATTTAATATACATAGAAGAATGGGAAGGCAAATAGCAGATAAGGCACAATCAGGTAAGTGTAATCAGATAAAATATCACAATATTATAGTAGATCAGCATCTGGTAATGACTTGAATTTTGAAAGACTGACAAACAGCATGGCCTGAAGCAGCCGGGCATACCTCATTCAGAGCGGCTCTTCTCAGAGTTGATTGCTCCTCTCCTGTGTTTTCTGGCAGATTAAGCAGGTAGAGTTTCTTATTTTAACTCTTCTAGAACTATACTTGCCACTGGAAAAACACTGGCAATGTTCCTTTTGAGCCCAGATCAGAGACAAAAACAAATGACATATTTGAAAGTAGAAGCTTACACTTCACAGTTATCTCAAATTGATCCAAATTAGCTATATTTAAAAAACCAAATATCTCAGCACAAGGCTGATCTTCCATTTCCATCCCTATACTTTGTGCATGGTGTTGACTCTTTATTCTTTTTTTTTTTTTAACTAGGAAGGGAAAATTGTCAGGTTGCCGCAAACTGCTCTCTGAGACCACCTTCACATTTGACCATGGACAGCTGCTAAACCAAGCTATACATCTTAACCTTACATGAGCCCTAACTTAACAAAACCAAATAGAGGCAAGTAGAAAGCATTAAAATTTCTCGAAGTAGGAGCTGAACAAATCTGGTTTGTATAGTAGAATTTAGCAGTTTTCTTTCTCTCTTCAGTTACTCTTTGTTGGAGGCCAGCGATCTCTATTTAATTCATTTTAGCTTACTGGGTACTAGAAGGCATGGACAGTGGTGAGTTGCAAGATGGAGTGGGGTTCACCTGCAGAACAGCAGCAGTAGACATTTGTGCAACTCACCATCTGGCTCCTTATTGGCATCTCCAGCCATGACAGGGCTCTTTCTCTGAGGGATCTGGGATCTCCTGATCTTGCCTGCTGCAGCTGCAGCAAGTTATCACTTGCAGAAAATTGGATCAATGGCTTCATCTATGGGAAAAGGATCTGCATACTCTCTTATTCCTCAAATTGGATGCTTCACTTCACTGTTCAAAGAGTCACAGCATTGGACTATAGCCAAACAGTGTTAAATGAAACTCTTATGATCATGAATGAGATGAAATGTCTACTGCATTCAGAACTACTTCACTTTTGTGGAAATGGTGTTTTGCAGAGTATGTCTGTCCACTTGTCTTACCTTGGTGTGCCATAACAAAATATCATAGACCCAGTGACTTAACCAGCAAACATTTATTTTCTCACAGTTCTGGAGACTGAAGCCCAGCATCAGGCTGCCAGCATGTTGGTGCCAGTGAGATCCTTTTTTCTAGTTTATGGACAGTGGTCATGCTCTTATGTGCTCATGTGACATCCTTCTGTGTTCATAAGTGCTGGGACACAGAGAGTAGGCCAGCTTTATTGTGCCTCTTATGATTGTACAGATCTCATCGAGAGGGGCCCACCATCATGATCTCATCTAAACCTGATTACCCCTTAAAGGCCCGTCTCCAAATATCATATTGGAGGTCAGGGCTTCAACCAATGAAATTCGAGGTGATACAGTTCAGTTCCTAGCACAATTGAGTTGCATCATTATAGCAAAGTTAGTGAAGTTGGGACAAAAAACCACTGTCTTCAGAAAGGTTCACATATATGCAGTAATAATAATTTTTAAAAGGTTAATATAAAGAGTGTTAGTAGTTCAGTCCTTAATGAAACAAATATCAATTGAGGTTTTCTTTTGGGTGGAGGGATGTTACTGGGAATTTAACTGAAGATGTTGTGCTTGCCAGGCAGCTTCTTGTGCTGCTGAGCTACATCCTTGGCCCAAATAGCAACTGAGTCTTGCCAGCCATATTCTTCTTTTGGCCCAGACTACTCTCAGTCTTCCTTGCCATGCCTTTACTTAGGCTTATAGAGGAGGAGGTCAATCAGAAGAGAGATTGTTTATGCCAGAAATTAAATTGAAAAGTACAACTTTTAGGATGCCATGGTGTCAACAGTCTCTTGTGCTATTATACTTTTCCCCCTTGCAGTAACATGGACTAATCACTGCCTACACAATAATAAATTAACCCATGAGGAATGAATTCATTCAGCCAAAAAATTTTCAGTTATATTTTTAACACCAAGGTAGGAATAGTAACTGATCTTCAAAAGATTTCTAATGACAGGAGTAGAAGGCATGGAGGAGTTTGCAGAAAATTATGGGTCAATTACAAAATCCTGTTTCTGGAGCACTCTATTTTGTATAATGTTGTTTCCTTCACATAATTCATCATTGAATGCTTTGGGGAAATGGGCTGGGATTTACATTTTACAATTGAAATATTGAGCTTTTCAAGGTCATGAGATGAGATCTGGATGATAAATTTAAACGTGAATTGCACAATATTGAAAGCTGAAAATGCCTTCCCCAACGGTTGTTTTGTGTTTGCATTTTAGTTGTTTAGCCTACCAGGGACAATCAAAGAAGCCTGTTGTTATTATTTTAACTTGTCATTCTTGTATTTGGGGCTATGAAAAGCAGTGTGGCTATGTTAAAAGAAAGACATATTGCTATCTGACTTATGGTAGGCAACTTAGGTAAAGTGCAACTGAGGCACTTTCAACTTCCAAAATGAAAACATTGCTATTCCTGTTCGAAGCCACATTAGGAAGTATTTCATAAATAGTGATATGGTAACTCGGCAATCAGCCAGATTATTCTCAGCTTGTACATGCATTCTCGCCCTTTTATCGGAGCCTTGTGGAGGGCTGTGGTGGTACAGTCAGTAGTTGTAGACAGGTGTGATTTCTGGTCTGAGCCTGATTCTTCTCAAGTACTTACATATGCATAGTACTAATGTCATTGTGTATACAGAATAAGTCTTTCTAATTTATGACTGTGGCTTATGTATTTTGTTAATCCTCCTATTTGGGGTATAGGATGTGCTGATTTCTTGGAAATAACAGTGGCAAATAGTCTTAGGAGCATGAGAGGACTGGGAGACAGTATAGGTGTGGTGGCACTCCTATTAATGAAGGTAGGAATTATCAATCTGTGGAAATGTATAGGCACATTCCAAGGACAGCGTCTATTGTTTTTCTGTAGATAACTTGCATTGAAGCTTTTAGGTAATAAAGAATTTCTTGTTAGTTATCTTTCCAATTGTATTTGAGTCTTACACAGTAACCAAGGGTAATGTCTGAGTTTGCCTTTGTTAAATACACACTCCAAATCTCATTTGTCACATTTCAAGTTTCTAGAATTAGAATTAGAATTAGAATTCTAGAATTCTAGAATTTTCATATGTGTCAGTTCTTGCTGTGTGATCGTGGGAAAGTTATTTAATTTTTGGCTTCAGTTTTCTCATTTTAAAAGCACACCTCACCCCCATCAAACTACATGTCTGGGGTTTTGCTTTGAGAGACAGTGTAGTTTTCTCTGGTCCGCTTGTAGTCTTTGCTACCAGAAACCTGCTAATTGTCCACAGCGCTGGTGGTAAGGTGCTAGGGTCAGAAGCTTGGTCATGGAGTCAGGAGAGAATCCTTTGTGCAGTCTGCTCAGGTCCTAAAGAATGGGCCTTGGATGCTGCTAGCTTTGCCATAACAAAACTCTCCAATGAATGAGCCAATCAGTAACATAAATTAAAAGATAAAACCATGAAAATATTATTTTTATTCCAGGTTTAATAACATACTCACTTCTTAGCTTAATTCTATATATTTATCAGAAAATTATGTAATGGAGTGTCACAATTGTTGAACAAATTATTTCTGTAAAAGCATTACAAAAGTACATGGGTAAGTAGATTTTTAAGGAACTGCTTTGATGGAGATGAAAAATTGTTAAATATAAAAAATTATTAGTGAAGAAAAACCATCTGAAAAAAGTAGTAATTTAGCTGAATAATGAGTGTTAAGATTAACATATTCTGCAAATTTATCAATACCATGGCTTGGCATATCCTTATTCCTTTCCAAAATTGATAATGACAGATACCAAGACCCTATTAATATTTTAATAGTCTAATAGACACGGGCAAGTATGCAGCTGAGAAGAATGTAAATCAGGGGCCAGGGCTGCTGAGCTTTCTGGAGAGCTTGCCAGGTGAGTGAATCAAGTCCTTGTACTGTGTTCTTAACCTATTCCTGGGTGCATCCTCATACCAGCACACACTCCTATCAGTTGTTTAATTTTGAATGGAAGCCTGTATTTACAAGGCAAATTTACCAGAGTATTTAGGATTCTTCATACCCACTACGTATTTTAAGAAATGGCAGTATTCATGTCTGTGTATACACTTAATTGCTATAGCAGCTAGAGAATGCTCTTTTAGAAAGAACATGTGCCTATGAATTTAAAAGAATAGCATGGCTTTTCTCTGATCCTAGCTTGAGCAATCTCCTTGTTTAATAATTTCCAAATTCATCCTTAGTAGAAACGATGTAATATGTATATGAGATACTTGAAAGAATAAAACTGAACGAGAGGAGGAAAGAAAAACTACCAGATGTATTTAGTGTGGTTCCCAGGCCATAGTAGGTCCTCAACTATGTTAGCTTTCTGTTCCTTTTGCTTCTAAAAGGCCCATTTCCATAGTATGTGGCATACAGTGTTTTCTGCTGCTTCTCCTACTTCTCGGGGTTTTCATTTGAAAATGCACTAATAGTTTCCTTTGGTAAGAATATGCCCATATGATTTGAACACAAATGGAGGTGGTTCTTTAGAGGAGGAAGACTCATTTTATGCATTATCCTTTGGTGGTTTTTAAGGGTCATTTGTTAGAGACCACACAAAAAAACACCCTATGGAGGCCAAACACTTGTAGTTGGAATTTCAAATTCAAATGCCACAACTGATCTCCGTTGCAAGGGGTAGAGGAAAAAGCTAGTGAAAAAGACATGATTCTTGAACAAAGGGAGAGGGGACTGTTGTCAAGAAGTCAGAATCAATGTTTCCATTCCACGACTAGCACCCCCAAATGTAGCTTTGGTAGCAGCTACTGAAATCTAAACAAGACCACACTTTTTTTTTTGGAGGTTTCCTATGGTTTAGCTCATGATGATTCATTTTTATCTAGTTTTAAAATTTATTGTGGAGGCCGGGGACATGCTCAGCAGCTTAAGCACTTATAGCAAGTGCAAGAGTGCAAGGTCCTGAGTTTAATCCCTGATACTGGAAAACAAAACAAAAAACGAACATAAAATTTATTGTGACACTGAGATTGAACTGAGTGATTTGCATGTGCTAGACAAATACTCTTCCACTGAGCTCCATCCCCCAGCCTTTTAACTTTTTTTTTTTTTTTGTGGTACTGAGGATTGAACTCAGGACCCTGCACTTGCCAGGCAAGCGCTTATTCTACTGAGCTATCTCCCCAGCCCATTTTTTTTTTTTTTTTTTTATTTGACATCTGGGCTCACTGATTGCCTTGACTGGCCTCAAACTTGTGATCTTCCTGCCTCAGCCTCCCAAATACCTAGCATTACAGGCATTTGATACCACTCCAGGCTGATGACTTAGTTTTAATCACATGATCATAGTTAGAGCTCATAGACAATAAATAAATTTCTTCTTTCTTTTAAAAAGTCTTTCTTTATCACCTAAAAGAAGTTGATTTCTACTTTCTGACTTTGCCACCAGTTTGCCTGATGAGGATTTTTATTTCCATAAATGCCACTAATAGTGCATATATATATATATATATATATATATATATATATATATATTTTTTTTTTTTTTATTTAGTACAGTGTCTACAGGATCTACAAGGTCTCAGACTTGTAGTGATTCTCCTGTTTTCAGCCCCCCAAGCACTGGGATCACAGGCGCCCTCCACCACATGCAGTCTCAATCACCCTCTTAGCGTGCCCCAGGAGCAGGGCTGGCACAGCATGCCAGGGATGGAACTCTGGCCCTGTGTCTGCCTAAGCAGGTGCTTTAGCCTGCTTAGCTATCTGGCCAGCCCTTCACGTCGTATCCTAACGTGCTGTTTTGTTGCTAGCTCTCAGTTTCAGGCCTCATTGACTTTTATAGAACTGCTGTCCCTGGCCCATATTCTTGGATCCAGCACATTTTTGTTCCTTCCTTTCAATCACAAGTCCCTCCTTGGCCTGGTCTCCAACATCACTCATCCCTTCTCAGGCCCATGAGGTCTCTCTGCTCTCCTCATCCCACAGCACATTAAACAAAGTGTGTATATAGGATGCCCTGTCTTGTATGCGTGCTCTTCTTTTCCAATGTGCACTATAGGCTTCTTGATGACAGGGCCTGTGCCACTTGTTTTTATGTGCCTGACATATAGTAGTGGTGCTGAAGGAATATTTGCTAAACAGATGTTCAATATGCAGGATTCTCTTTTGTTAAATGCAGTGAAATAACTTGAAGTAAGCAGGGAGCTTTGGATGTGAAAGATACTAACAAAAACATGAAGTACTTATATTTTATTTGAATACTTTAAGATGTGGGAAGCCACATCTCAGTAAAATAAATATTTAATAGATGTTGATAAAAATAATTGGCTTGGTGATAGTAAAGGGACAACCATGTTGGTGGTAGGTTGACCAGGCATAATAAGAGCCCTGGACTCAGGTTTTGTAAACCAGAGTTCTAGGTGCTGTTTTACCAGAGAAGCATAACAGGGCTTCCAGAGACTTCTGCTTTCTGGGTCTAATTTTTCCATCATGTTGAATAGGCAGGCTGAGGTCATCTTACATGAAATTCAGTTTGTTTATGTCCTGGAACTCTTCTATCTATTGGAATAATCCCTGTTAGGCATTGCCTGTCACTGCCAGAAAACCCCATCTCATTAGCCCCATACAAAGTTTTTTTTTAACATTCCTTGCACTCTTTTCTTTCTTTCTTTCTTTCTTTCTTTCTTTCTTTCTTTCTTTCTTTCTTTCTTTCTTTGCATTTTAGGAAGGGGTCTACAGGGACAGAGTGTTCAGGGTCTCACTACTAGATCAGACTTGTAGTGAACTACCTGTTTACAGCCTCCCAAGAGCTGGGATTACAGGCTTGCATCATCACGCCCTGTCTGAAGCACGCCCTGGGGGCGGGGCTGGCAGGGCAGGCCTAGTGATTGAACCCCTGACCCCTATGTCTGCCTGTCAGTGCTTTAATCCACTGAGCTATTTGCCTATTCATTTATTTTTATTTTTTATTTTTTATTTATTTTGTTTTATTTTTTTATTTCTTATATACATATTTTATATACACATGCATAGAACTTATAGTACATTTGCAGTAAATAATGATTACATTCATCACAAGGCATTCCTTTTTTTTTTTTACCTTAGGATTATATAGTATGTAATTTTAATAATATTAAATGACAAAACATCTTTATATAATAAAAATAGATAATATCAGGTTACATAAGTAATAGACATGTATAGGATTGTGAAATTCAGTTTCTCTTTTTACAGAAAAGCAAATAATTTTAACCACAGACATTCTTATATGAGTCTAAGTATTCATTTTTTTTTAAAGTGTGGATTTACCCATATTTTTAACCATTTTGGTTAGTACGTTTGCAGCACATAGTAATTCCATTCACTGTAACTACATTCATGTATGTTCATTACATCCACCCTGCATCTAATCGTTGCCTTTTGCCCTATTCAGGTTGGGGCTCCTCTGGGCACTTTTTCTGAG
>PVKN010030209.1:0-12790 GCA_004027915.1 Capromys pilorides
CTCTGGCTATTAGAGAAATGTAAATTAACATTGAGATTCCATCTCACTCCAGAAAAAATGGCTATCATCAATAAACCAAGTAATAACAAATGGCAGCCAGCTGCAAAGAAAGAGGAAGACTTTTACAATGTTAGTGGAAATGTAAACTAACACAATCACTATGGAAATCAGTGTGGAGAGTCCTGAAGAATTGCTATTACAAATTCCATTTGATTCAACCCAATTATTCATTCTCTAAGTACCTTCCTAAAAGATTTAGAAGACATATTATTACAATGATTGGGAGCTGCTGAAGCTGAAATTGATTATATGTGGGAAGGCAGAATGAGGCCTAAAGCAGTCAAGCTATCTCAGTCTTGAGAAAAACATCCTGCCTGGACTTTGTTGGCTATTAGTCACTAGGCAATCTTGTGTCTTCTAATTTTGTAAAGGCATAAAGGCCCTTATTATTGTTCAGGGATTTGTTTTACCAACCAGGAAGATGAGCCACCACCTAACCCAGCTCTTGTCTTCTTTTCTATCTTTTCCTCATTCCTGCCATGGTTTCTCTCTGGGTATAACAGATCATACTGAGAGACCAATGGATCCTTACATTTGGCACCTGAACAGGGACTCCCAGTACGAGATGTGTAGACAGCAGGAACACTTCCAAACAGTGAGCATAAGGGAGGGAAGTGAATTGGTTAGAGCCAGTACTAAGCACAGGTATACATTGGTACTGGCACATTAGGTGTAAAATTTGGGGATGGAGGCTCATTAGGGTCAGAAACAGGTTCACTTAGGCCAGAGATAAAGGAGCATAAAGAGAAAAATAGATTTGAGAGAAGCCAAAAAGGAAAAAGTTAGATTAGTTAAAAATGGGACAGTTTCAAGAACCATACATGTTTATAGATATATACAAAAACATTTGTTGTTTTCTTGGTTCCTGTACTTATGCTATTAGCTAAGACCACTATAAAGAACTTAGCATGGAAGACTATGTTAAAATCAAGTCCCAAATGGGAAATGGAGGGTAGAGCAAAGATACAGCAGATAGAGTTTAAATACTCTACCTTTGCTCAGTTAGATAAAAAAGAAAAAAAATTCTTTTAAATTGCAAGCAGTTGGTTCCAAGCAGCACAATGCTGCTGGGAAGAGGGGTAGGGAGGGCTGTGTGCTCTAGGATTCCCCAGCTTGTGCACCTGCATGCCAGGCCTAGCCACAGAGACTGGCACACACCAAATTATGATGCAGCCACAGGGACCCCACCCCCAGTATCATTACATTTCTTTACTATTGGATTGTGTTTGGAGGCGTAGTTAATTACTTGGAATCAAGCTGGTCCTTTTGAGGCTTACTTTTAATCTTTCTTGGGAGGATTCCATAAAGTCTTTGGGATCAATTGAGCCCGGCTTCTAAGGCAACATATTTCTAAGGATTCTGCTGAGGTTCTGTGCCTCCCAGATGGCAGTTGGGAACACAAATCTTGACCTTATATGAGCTCTAGCACTTGTTTGACCCACTCCTTTCTGGGATCACCCCATGTCTGGTTCCTCTCCTGAGGTCAATACTCAGCTGAAGGATTGAGGGGCAATTTCTTCAGAGCCCTGGAGCCTTCTCCTTGGGCCATCCTCTACCTGTTTGGTTCAGCAAATTCTGGTCATCTGGCTTTTGCACCTGTTATTCCACCTTGGTCCGAAGCAGATGCTCTCTGAAAATGTCTTAGTATTTAAAGGCATTACTCATTTGTATATAATTAATCATGTTTTCGATATTTTGCTGATACTACGCTGAAATAAGTAGTTTTATTTTCTATTTGTATTTCTGTACAATAGATGTCTAGAATTGGAGTTGCTAAGTCAAAAGGCACATACATTTCAAGTTTCGATATGTGTTGTGAGTGGTCTGAATTTTCACCTAACTTTAGCTCAATAAGTTAATTTGCCATTGTGAGTGCTGACAGAAAGACATAAGTTAAGGACTTTATGTTACAAAGTACAAGCACTAAGTATAAGGTTGACATATTTATAAGGCTTTTTTTTATATTTAGGGTGTTTTTATATTGGACAAGTTTGTCTAGCACTCCTGGTCTCAAGCAATCTTGCCTCAGTTTCCTGACTCACGGGGGCTACAGGCCCACACCACAACTAATTATTATTTTAACATATTTGGTTGTTATAGGTCTCACTATGCAGCTTGGACTCACGGTGATTCTCCTGCTTTCAGCCTCCTCAGCACTGGGATTACACGTGTTTGCTACCACACCTGAACTCAGTGGCCAGCTCAACAGTCCCTGAGCTTGCCTAAGTGGGTGCTTAGTCCACTGACTATCTTACCGGCCTTTGCCACCACTCCTGATGCAGGCTCAGAGCTATTTTAGGAAATAGAAAACTTTGTGGTGGGTAGTAAATCACAGTTTTTGCTACAGAGTTTTTGTGGATCCTTGACCTATTTCACTGCCCTTATGTATAGCTAAAGAAGCAGCTCAGTTGGAGATGGAAGCCCTGGAGTGTGGAGTCCTCCACCATAACATGCAACGATGCTGGGGGCAGTGGTGAGTGCCCTCCAAACAAGATTGTGATACTTCCCTAGAGAGGCCAAGCAAATTTAAACCAGCCTTCAAAAGTGTAGTTATACTGAAAGCTGTGTTGTGGAGTAGGGAGTATTATCAACACTTGTAATTTAGCCAGCTTGGTGGGTGAAAGATGACTTACTTGGTGTGGTTTTGTTTTTTTAAATCTCACTAATGTTATTGTGAAAGTTTCATCTGTGAAGTTCTTTAAACCGCTCAGAGGTTTCCTAGTCCTGGCTCTGGAAAATGAAGAGCACCACTTACTTAGCCTGTTTGTGTCGGAGTCCGGGCCTGAGCACTTGCTTTCACCCTGGACTGGAGGACTGTGACACCGTCTGTCCTCTGTGCTGTGTGGACCCTGGTCATGCAGGGTTGTGATTTCGTCTTCTCTCTACCTGGCTCCAAAGGGACCAGGTGTCACAGCACAACCGCATTTCCTGGAGTACAAAGGAAGAGGGCAAAGGAGGAGGGAGGAGGAGAAACTGGATCAGGAAGGGGTAGAGTGCAAGGGGTGGGGGGTGAAATGAGGAAGCTAGAAGAGGGAGGAGGGACACAGCCGCCACAGCTCAGCAGGCAGAAGCACACACGTCCTTCTGTTTCTCAGAGAACCAAGTCCGGCGGCTCCCGAGGTCCAAAGCCCGCGAGGCCGCGCGGCAGGCTCCCCACACCCCTTGGGCAGACGAGCCGGTGCGCGCCACAAGTGCTGGCGTCCCAGACTGCACAACTCGGGGGCTGAGTCCGAGCCCGCGCCAACCCCGCAGGGCCCTCCCGGTACACTGATTTTAAGCGTATGGTACAAACAAGCAGAAACGCAGTACTGGGGCTGCGCTACCACTTCCCGTCAAGTCCAGCGCCAAGATCTTGGCTAGGAGCCCAAGGAGTGCTCCACCGGAGTCCCGCCTCGATCCGCCCGCGCGTGCGCAGTCGGTGACCCAGGCGCCCCGCCCCTGCGAGGCCCCGCCCCCTCCCTGCCCCGTCAGTCTCTAGCCTCTGTCCTCCGGCGCGCGCCCTGCTGCTGGCGCTCGCGGCCATGGCGACGTCGGCGGCAGGCGCTGTGGTGATCCTTGGCAGGTAAAGGCGCGAAGTGCGCGGGCCCGGAGCCGCGCAGGCGCCGTGCTGTGGCTGTCCCGGTGGTCCCAAGTAGCCGCCGGGACCCTGCAGGTCCTCGTGCCAAGTCTGTTGCGTGCATGGGCTACGGCCCAGGGCAGATCTGAGTGATGGGGGCCACACTGGGCACGGCTCGGGCCGGCTGCAGCGGTCCTTGAGGGTCCTGTTCCCGCTGTTTGAGAGCGTAGACTGGCGAAGGGAGAGTTATTCAGTTAACAGTCTCAAGCCACCCCAACCGATTTCTAGGGTGTGTGCCCACGCCCTTTTATTTTCATTACTGCTATTTTAAAGCTTGGGGGATTTATGTGTACCTTTCCATCAGTGAGCTATCTTGGAAGTTCTGACAATGTGTTGCAGTCGATGGTTCATGGCATGGGGTGTGTGGGGGGGCGGGGGTACTGTTGGTGATTGGTGATTCTGTGCCTTGGAGCCCACTTCGCAGTCACAGCCGTTGACAGTCCTCCCTGAGACCAGGTTCAAGATCAGGTTTTCCTGCCAAACTCATAGGAAAAGAGCTCCAGGACACCTGGTACCAGCTTTCTTTTGCTGGCACAGCAATGGAAATGCCCTGGGCCTTTGTCCTTTCCAGCCCTGTGGGTGCCTGAGGTGGAACAGCGATGGGATATCAAAGTATACTTTGCACTCCAACCTTAATTATGTCTGTCCTTCATTTTTCTTATGTAAGTCTGGGGCTAGAGCTTTGCCTATCTCCCTTCACACCTTGGACCTGGGTTCTGCCTGCCTAATGTTAACTACATTTGCTGATTAGACTTCTGGTTGTGTATGACTCAAGTCTCCTGAACCTCAGTTAGGTTATTTCTGGTTCCTTGAGTGACTCTGACAGAGAAGAAGATTGAAAAACTTTCAGGATGACAGGAGTGACTGAGGCCTCAGTTTGTTTCCTTCTTTGAGTCCTGTCTTTCCCTTACCCTGGTACTTTTACCACATTCAACTCTAATTCTGAGCATGCTGGCTTCTTGTAGTGCTTTCCCCTATCTCTCTTCCATTTGTTTTCCCCTCTCCTTCCCAGCTTCGCTTCTTTCTTGACCATGCCGCTGTCCCTCACTCCCTTTCTTTCCACCTTGCCCTTTCTCCCTCCTTGCTCTTACTGTCTTTCTCTTTCTTGGCTCCATAAGGGATACCACAGAACACCTACAATATTTAACAAGTATTGCTCAGAATGTAAATTAACACCTTAAATCTTGGTTGAGTTTCATCCTTGATTTCAATACACCAAAAAGTATAGATTTGAATTTCAGTTTATTGGGCCGTGGATTTCCGTTGTAGAGAATTTGTACCTCTGCATGAAGTATCTTGATTCCTTTTTTATCCCCAATCCTCTCCCCTCTATTCAACCCCTCTTCCCCTCATTTACAAAGCTTTATTTCCATTTTGTCCTTTTATTGTTTATTGTTTTCCTTTCCTTCCTTTCTCCTACCCCTCCCCAGGTCCTTCTTCTTTTCTAATAATTTCATCCTATTTGACAATATGTATCATACATTTTGGTCCTTACTCTTTCAGTTTCTCACATCAGGGAGATATTGTGATATTTAGATATGTGCATCCAATTTATTCCCTTTAAGAGTATGATCTCAAGCCAAGAATATAGCTTAGCAGTACCTGCCTGGCAAGCATGAAATTGTGAGTTCAATTCCTGGTACCAAAAAAAGTATAGTCTCAAGGTGTGTCCATTTACCCAGAAATTTATCAGGTTTATTTTTTATGGCTGAGAAGTACTCATATATCTCTATCTCTATCTCTATCTCTATCTATCTATCTATCTATCTATCTATCTATCTATCTATATATCTATATATCTATATATCTCACATCTTTCATATCCATTCCTGGGCATTTGGGCTGTGTCCAAGATTTAGCTATTACAAATGGTGCTTCTATGAACATGGACATGCACATATTGCTGTGGTATGATGCTTCTAATTCTTTCAGGAAGATACCCAAAAGGGGAATAGCTGGGTCAAACATGACCTCTAATCCTAGTTTTTTGAGGAATCTCTATGCTGATTCTACAGTGGTTGCACTAGTCTACATTCCCACCAACAGTGGATAAGGGTTCCTTTTCCCCACAGCCTTGCTACCATTTGCTTTTGGTGATATCTTGATGATAGTCATTCTTTCTGGGGTGAGGTAGAATCTTGGTGTTGTTTTAATTTGCATTTCTCAAATGACCAGTGTTATAGTCAGAGGTTTACAAAGGAGAATAATATAATACAGGACATATGGCTTATAAGATTATATTGTAATAGTCATCCAAAGAGTCCTATACAAAAAGAGTGTGGGAAATCTGTCCACATTCTAAAAACCACAGAATCCTGCTGAAGGCCCGGATCCCAGGATAATGTCCTGCATGAGTACAACTAGGGTCCTAGAGCACATGACAGTGTCTCATGCAGTCTGTTTTATGGTTCTGCACTGGTAAGGCTCAAAGGTCAGTGGTGAAAGTTAGAAAGTCTGTGCCAGTGGATCTGAGGGAGCTGTACCAGCAGGCTGAGAGATCTGGACTGAAGCCAGGAAGTGATATTCAAAGAAGCACGAGAGCTCTCTGAAAGGTGCCACAGCCATCCTCACTAGCAGTGAGGTCCTGAGTTCCTCCAACAATGATGATGAGAACAGTTGAGTTTATATCATGAAAGTCAGCATGACAAGCTTCTCCAGGAGATTAAACAAGTGTGCCATCAGGACCAGAGCTCCTTCAAAGTAAACCATAGCCATTTTCAGTGGCATTAGGATCCAGAGCTCCTCCAACAATGAGAACAGCCAAATTCGTTAAAAAAAAAAAAAAATCCAGCATGATCAGCTCCTCCAGGAAAACCAGTAGCTCTTAATGGCCTTTCTTATTCTCCAGTTCTGCCTATTATGCCGCTAGCAGTGATCTTTGTGGGCCTCCCACACCAAGCACCGTGCTGGTTCAAATCAGCTGAGTGTTACAAATTGACCACCAATTGTCAATTCACCACAACCAGTATTGTTGAACATTTTTCATATATTTATTTGCCATTTGTATTTCTTCATCTGAGAAGTGTATATTCATCTCAAATGCCCATTTTCTGTTTGGAATTTTAAGTTTGGAGATTCTGTTTTTTTTTCTAAATTTGCTTGAAGAGCAAATAGGTAGAACTCTTGAACACATAGGTGTAGGTGAAGATTTTATGAACACAACTCTAATCACATGGAAAATAATACAAAGAATCAACAATTGGTATCTCATACTATTAAAAAGTTTTAGCCCTGGCTGAAAAAAAGTTCACCAACAGAGTACAAAGACAACCCAGAGAGTGGGAAAAATTTTTAGCAAGTTGTCCTACAGACAAAGGACTAACAAAGACATATAAAGAATTAAAAAAAAAAAAAAATCAGGCTGGAGCTTTTAATACTGTCCACATCTGGTGGGAACTTGGGAGAAATTTTGTATACTGGGTCCTTGAATTGCCCTGTGTTCTTGTAATTGACAGGTCCCACTCATTTCCCCAGCCAGCTTTGCCATGGTGCTGTTTTCTATATCAGGCCCTACGGGTCTAGACTTGCAATGACAACTTTTAACAAAGAGAGTAGAAATGTGTATCCCGAAGACAGGTTTGCATTTGAATAGCGTTCTGGCTTTTGTTTTGTTAGCCTTACCTTAAACAAAATTCATGTCTCAGAAAGTTTCTTATAAAAATGTACACAGTCAAGTGTGGTGATGCATGTCTGTAATTTCAGTACTCTGGGAGGCTGAGGAAGGAAGATCATGACACAATTCACTGTGTTTGTGAATCACTAAAATATAAGCTCTGTATTTATTTACATACTTTATAGTTTATTGGGTGAAATGTTAGGCTTTGAAATTCTTTAAAATAGAAACCTATCTGGGAGAGGCCCAAAATGCGCATGTGCCTAACATTGTCTTTCCTAATGCTCTATTTTTCAGGACACATTCCTTCAGGGATCAACCCAAGGGTTATAGTCTTTAAGAAAAATTTTGCTCCTAGAACTTTCTTCTTAGAAAATGTGTTGACCAGGACTGTATTTCCACCACATGTGTTCTCAGTAGTCAAATATTTGAGTGTTTATAACAGATTGGAGAATATATATATGTTGTGAGACCTTGGTTTGTGAGCTTTATTCTATCTGGAAACATGTTTGTAATCCAAACCACTAGTGTAGTAAAGCAAATTTCCCCATAAGAAATAATGGAAACTCACGTGATTAGTACCACCACTCCACCAATATATAAAAATGATTATAATTCTGTAATATAATACAAAATAATAGAGAAAATATTAAATATAAAGAAAAAAACAACCTGCATTAACCTTTGAAAACCTTCACGGCTGATGTGAAAAAAAAAATGAGAGGAGGGTTACTGTATAAGATGACTTTTCCTGTAGCTATCTCCCCAGCCCTTTTCTCGCAAGCAACATATGCCACTGGCATTGCACAATGTTGCTTGTTTATCAAGTTAAAATTTATTAGAAATCTTTGTTTCTCTTGCAGAATATGGAACTCGCACAGAATGCTACTAACAACCCAAGGTTTTGCTGCATATATATCTATCTGAAGTATAGTGTAAAGCTTGGGAAATTGTTTTTTCCTACCAAGTAAGCATGCTATGCACCAGATTCACTTTCATTGTTTTTGTTTCAAAATTTTGCTTCTGAGTGACTGTATACTTTTTTTAATGGTACTAGGGAAAGAACTCAAGGCCTTCACACTGAGCTAAATCCCAAGTACTTTTGTATTTGGTGATAGAATCTTGCTAAGTTGCCTAGGCTAAGCTTTAATTTGTGATTCTCCTGCCTTAGCCTCCAAGGGTCAACCTTGGGATTACAACTGTATGTTACCACACCTGGCAATATACTTTTTTTAAAAATAAGAAACTATGAGACATGAACTTTCTGCAGTGTGTTAAAGACACCACACACACACACACACACACACACGTGCTTGCGGGCACACACAGGTGCGAGAACCCTAGAATGCTCTATTTGCCTCTGAATCAGCTCAAAAACTAATATGCTTTTCTGTTAATACAAGCTGTTGCTTATTGCTTATTATAATACAAGCTGTGGCAGATTTTCCATAGCTGACTTAGAAGAAGAATGTAGGAACAGCTTTACTTTACTTTTTGCCTGATAAGTAACTGTAGAATAAGAATATACTTATAGTTACTTTTCTTGTTGCTAAGACAAAATACTTCACAAGCAGAGTTGAAGGAGAAAAGATTTATTTTGACTCACAGCTTGTAGAGGTTTTAGTCCATTGGGTGACATGGCAGAGGAGCTTGCAGATGAGAAACAGTTCATAGCAGATGTAAGACAGCCAGATCAGCAAGTACACAAGTCTTGACTACAGTTTTCTATCCTTTATATCTTACACAGGCTGTCTGTCTTTAAAGGTGCACATGTTAATCCTAATATCACACCATGAAACAATCCCAGCATCACATCCTTGATGCCAGCAACACAAACCAAACCAATCATGTCCTAAAACCCCTACCTAGGACTACATGAGGCTTTGAGAGGATGCCTAGATGCAAGCCATAAGAACACTTTAAAAAGTGTTCAGAGATTTATTCAGAGCTAACTGGCAAAACTAGGATTGAACCAATTTTATTAACTTTCTCCCTTACTGTTTTGCTATAATTGGCAAATAGGGTAAATATCACCTGTACTTTATCTTTCTGTAATAATTGAGATTTATGAACTTTGTATTTGTATTATGCATGTTTGCACTACAGCAATGTATGAATTTTGAAACTTTAAGGCATAACTAAGATCCTAAGTTATCTTTATTATGAGACCTCATTATATGATTCCCAGATATCAGAAACTTTAGTAAGATGGAACAGGTTCTAAAGATAGAAAGTTAATTAGATTTGGATGCAATGTAAGGCAGTATTGGGGACAAGAAAACTGCAGGAATCAAAAGTGGGGAACATCCTGATGTGGGGTGGTGCCCTCTGATCTCTGTACTTCTCTGGAGATTCTTCCTGTCTACTGTGCCCACTCATGTTCCCTCTCTTTGCTGTCTTATCTTGCATTTGGCTGACAACCCTAACATTCTAAGCTCTCAGCTATAGTCTTTCACTGATTTAGTCTTTCAACTATAGTTTCCCTATGTTAGATTTAGGTTTGGAGAGAAAGTCAGGTTAGCCAGGCTGCTGATGTCATGTGTAGTGGTGAGCTACGTGATTGGCTATTTGTCCACCTCAAGTCTAGTTATTAGTGACTGGGGATGTCTGGGTGTGGCAGAGGGGAAAGGGGAGGAAAAAGAGCACAGTGCTTTGCTAGAGATTGGCTTTCTGCTTGTTAGTTCTCCATAAGGCAACAGAAGCCAACTATAAGAAAAGTAAACCTGCTTTGCCTTAATGGCTGTTACATGGAACATAACTAATTTCCTCTCCAACTTTTTATTATAAAAATCTTTAGCACATGAAAACATTGAAACTGAAAATTACCCACATACCTAACTCTATTCTAAAACTGTTAAAAAAAGAATTAATTCTTTCAGAAAGATACTCAAAATGGGAATAGCTGAGTTGAATGGGACCTCTAATTCTAGTTTTTTTGAGGAATCTCCACAGTGATTCCAGTGTTTATACTAGTCTACACTCTCACAGTCAGTGGAAAAGTGTTCTCTTTTACCCACAGCCCTGCCAGCATTTGTCATTGGTTGATTTTCTTGATTATAGTCATTCTTTCTGGGGTGAGATGAAATCTTGGAGTTGTTTTAATTTGCATCTCTTGAATGACCATTTTATCATATATTTATTTGCCATTGGTATTTCTTCATCTGAGAAGTGTATATTCACCTCAAATACCCCTTTTCAGATTAGGTCTTTAAGTTTGAGGAGTCCCATTTTTTTTAGTTCTTTTTATATTCTACAGAGTAGAATTTTATCTGAAGAATAGCTGGCAAGATTTTTTTCCCACTGTGGGTTGTCTTTTCACTCTGTCGATGGTTTCTTTTATTTTGCAAAAACTTTTACATAAGATGAGATCCCAGTTGTTGATTCTTTGTGGTATTTTCTATGTGATTGAAATTTTGTTCATAGAGCCCTTACTTACACCAATGTCTTCCAGAGTCCTACCTATTCTCTCTTCCGGCAGATCAGATGTTTCTATTTTAATATTTAGACCTTTAATATTTAGGCCTCGAACTTTTGAGCTCAAGTGATCATCAGTTTTAGTTTAGTGCATGGTGAAAGATATGATTCTAGTTTCAGCATATAGAAAGCCAGTATTTCCAGTACCATCTCTGTTAAAGAGGTTATCTTTCTTCCAGGGAAGGTATTTGGCCCCTTTGTCAAAGCTGAGGTCAGCCCTTATTAAACTTATTTTGAGGTACCATCTCACTAAATTAAATTGCCAGGCTGAGCTTGAATTTAAGATCCTTTTACCTCATCTCTGGAGTACATGGGTTTGTAGGCATGTACACCCCCCCCCTTTTCTTTTTCTCAGGCTGACCTCAAACTTTTGGGTTCAAGTGATCCTTCCACCTTAGCCTCCTAAATAGCTGGGACTATAAGTGAGCACCCTGATGCCTGGAAAAAATTTTCTTTTTAAAAAACATTTTTTTAAATGGATCGTGCCATACATTGAATTGCAGAAAATACAGCTCACTGGATTACAGAGTAAATATACCACAGCACTCTCACAGTAAGAATATTCTTTAGTCTATAGTTAGGCCACATTAAGGAATCTTAGAATTAAATAAATTATAACATTACAAGAACAGCAACAGTAAAGAAAAATGTCTAAAGCACTGGGCATCCAGTTGGAGGCAGCTACAAATGCTTATTGGCCTACAGGTATCCCTGGATTTTCTCAAGGGATTGGTTTGAGGGTCCTGGGGATCCCAAATCTGTGGATGTTCAAGTCCCTTGTATGGAATGGTACATCTCAAAAGAATTATACACGTCCTCCCATATGTGTACATCATCTCTGGATTACTAATAATATCTGATATAGTATAAATGTTATATGAGTGGTTGTTAGGGCTGGGGTAGAGCTTAGTGTACCTAGCATGTTGGAGGCCCTAGGTTCCATCCCCAGCACCACACACAGTTGTAGTGTTTAGGGAATAATGACGAGAAATCTGTGCTTGTTTGATATAGTCTTTTTCTGAATATTTTCCATCAATGGATGTGGAGGGCTGACTATACCCTTACTATCCAAGGTGCTAGCTGCTGTCACACATGGATAGTGAGTACTTGAGCTGTACCTAGCCCTAGTAGTTAATTAGATTTTTAACCTACATTTCATTTTAATTAATTCAAGTTTAAAAAGCTATGCATGGTTAGAATGTACTGTATTGATCAACGCAGGCCTCAAGTCCTGAGAACTTAAAAATCATCATTTGTACATATACATTTTGCATTAATGGTAGAAGATTTCAGTGTTGAAGACTATGGAATAAAAGCCAGGCAATCCTACTCTATCATCTAGTTTCAATGGAAGTGATTTTGTGCTCACCTGAGATACTCTGAAGCAGGATAGCCATCTTCTCTGTGCCCCCTTGAATATGCTGCAGACCTGGGTTGAGTGAGCATTATGTGAGAGTTTTGAAGACTGGCCAGCACTGCTATGAAATTTGGAGCTTTACAAGTCCACAGAGGGCTCCCTAATGGGAAGCAAGGGCTCCCTTGCCCCCAACTGAAAGCTTAGAAAAGCTAAGCAGGAGACAGGTGGGGAGGATACTTCTTACAACCCTCTCCTTGCATATTCTTATGAAGAGCAGCATCTACAGTTACTGCAGTGAACCAACTTTGGATTTGGGACAAGTTTGCTTCTTCACTTCCCTTCTGGCATGTAGTGTACCCTTGCATGCTAATAACAGCCCTTGCTGCTTTGTGGTTGCAGGCAGAAAGCATGAGAGTCTGGGTCAGGGACAGAGGACTTTGCTTGTAACAGAGCATTCTATAGACAAACCTCATGTTACTGCGATTTATGGATATTGAGCTTTTTAGAAATTGAAATTTGTGGCAGCTTTAGGTGAAGCAAATCTACTGGCTGTCTTTTTTTGTTTGTTGGTTTGTTTTGTTTTGTTTTGGTTTTTTTTTTTTAGCAGCTCCTATGATGGCTAATACTTTTTTGCAATAAAGTCTGTCTCTCTCTCTCCCTCCCTCCCTCC